>JAECMU010087700.1:0-11480 GCA_016106625.1 Dracogyra subfuscus
TTTTGGAGCGTCCGATAAGACTGGGGAAGTGGTCGCTATTATATCCTATATGGGTTTGATAGCACAGTAACAGTAACAGGAAACTAGTTGAAAACAATAAATAAAAATTAAACTTCCTGATCAACTAGTAATTTGCATTTTAAACCTAACATAATACACAGATATTTTGGGTCGCCAGGCGGGCGACTCGTGATACGGTTTTGACTTGCCCGACGCCATTTTGACTCGCCACGGGCGACCGGGCGACCCTAAACTTCGTACCCTGTGTCCTTGAAAAGAACATTGCCACAATGTTTTCATGATGTGGTTATATTATCATGCAAAACACAAGTTTATGCTTCGTTAGAAACAGATAAAATTAAATTATTCAGTAGATAATTGATGGTGTTTTTTTCACTGGATGTCACGTTATTGTTTTCAATATGGCCAGCATTGACAACTAATAATCTATGGTGCGAAATTGTCCGTCTTTGTTACCATAATTAAATTATTTTGCCATCTACTTTCAATCTTGCCGATTCAACTATTTATACAGATGGAAATATCATGTACGTAGGTCTTTTGCTATCATTTAAGAAGGGTTGTTTTCTGAGAAACTACTTATGTAAATCAGGGTTCCCTGGCACATATCGCATACACATGCGTCCCGTG
This sequence comes from Dracogyra subfuscus, assembly GCA_016106625.1. Taxonomy (NCBI): domain Eukaryota; kingdom Metazoa; phylum Mollusca; class Gastropoda; order Neomphalida; family Peltospiridae; genus Dracogyra; species Dracogyra subfuscus. The sequence continues at coordinate 652 of JAECMU010087700.1, forward strand.
GACGCAGTATATATATTTATATTTATACTTAAATACGATTTTAGTGTTTTTTTAAATATCTAAATTTACTGTAAAGTAAATCGGCAATATTCATAAATATTCTTGGAAATTAGTGTTAATTAGTACAATCAGTTGGTCACTCCAGAAAGCCTCCCTTATCAAAGCACCCACTTCATGGAAATGAACTCAATCATGTGACCCAGATTTACAACATTAGCTGGTACGATAAAACATGACTAATAAAAAGTAAAACTTGTTGTCGCTAGTAATCAAACATTTAATATTAAAAAAATGCAACATGTCTTAAATAGTATTTCATTTTATTTAATCGCGTGTTCTAGCTTTACGAAAAGTAGACTGGTCACGTGGATATGCAAACAACGCTTATTCACACCGTGAGGCGGATCAAATGAACAAAACTGGTTAAAAACTTTTGGTTCTAAAATTTGCGTTCAGAGGGGGGAATCTATCTCAAATTTTTTCATCAAACCGAAAATTCTTTCACAATATATTTTTTTCTTTGCATTATTAGTTGAATTTGTATGAGTTATTTGGTATTTGTTTTATATTTTATCATACATTTTAATAATAAAAATATTTATTCATGTTCATGTACTTTTTATTACGACATAAAACCATTTAAATGTCAGTGTTTTTGTGTTGTCAGCTGTTATACAATTCACTTGATATTTTTTCGGACATATCAATTCATCTTCAAATGTGGACTCTCCTACATTCCTAATGGACTCTCAAAATATAAGGTCATGAGTCCATGGATACTAAATATTTTTGGATGAATGTTTGGTAAATATAACCCGCCTCGATCGCAATCTGGCCCTTTTTCAGTCCAGCAACCGACAGCAATCGACCAATGACAGCGTGCTACATAAAGCCATGGCTTGCCATAACAAGTATCGCAAATGATCTGTTGCATTATGGCAATTTATGGCGTATTGGAAGTTACCGAAATATCAACTTCAGAAATTGGGACAGATTGAATCAACAAGATCGTGTTCACGCTGAATAAATGCAAAACAATTAGCAATATCATCGGATTTTGAAGCACCTGTCCGGTCGGACAGGTAAAATGGGGTATTCACATGTCCCCAGTAAATTCTACCTGTCCCGGACGGGCGGACAATCCTTACTGTCGAGCCCTGCATGGAACTACCATTTGTAACCTAGAAGCACCGGTACATTTTGACTAACACAAATTGTAATTATTGTAATCATTCTTAATTATATATAATACGTTACAAAATTCATTCAAATCAAATATTCAATTACTTTTTGTATGCAATTTTGCACAGGTCTAATTAAGGGGTTAATGCAAGAATAAACTATTAAAAAAACTGTTACTAATTTATGTATTCTATCTATCTATATTTTAAAGCTATATTTAACAAAAAAATTACTTGAGAATTTTTGCCTGTGAAAGAAAGAAAGAAATGTTTTATTTAACAACGCACTCAACACATTTTTTTACGGTTATATGGTGTCAGACATATGGTTAAGGACTACACAGATTTTAAGAGGAAACCCGCTGTCGCCACTTCATGGGCTACTCTTATGTAACTTAACAGCAAGGGATCTTGTATTTGCGCTTCCCACAGGCAGGATAGCACAAACCATGGCCTTTGTTGAACCAGTTATGGATCACTGGTCGGTGCAAGTGGTTTACACCTACCTATTGAGCCTTGCGGACCACTCACTCAAGGTTTGGAGTCAGTATCTGGATTAAAATTCCCATGCCTCGACTGAGATCCGAACCCAGTACCTACCAGCCTGTAGACCGATGGCCTAACCACGACGCTGGTACCAGTAAGTAAATTACTGAATTAAACAAACTAATATATTGCATATATTGTTAGATAATATGCAGTGTTCTTGCTGCTCCATTTAATCGGGGCAGCCCACCTTGCTACTGCATTTTGCCACCCTACTATTGCACCCTTCTTTCACATTCTGCATTCCTCTTTATCTTCCCACTCCTATATATTTCCAACCACACTTTTTGTTCACACAAAAAACCATCAGTCTGCATCGTTCGAAATAAGGCTTGTCTGCGCCAAGTGAGATTTGCCACGGACAAGCAGAATATGGCTTGAGATTTTTCATTGGACGTGAACATTTTGGGCTGAAAAACATGTATTTCATGATTTTGTTTTGTTTCCGTTATCATTTTTAAATGCAGTGAACGGTACTATTGACTTGCATCTTTTCTGTGCATTTCCAGTCGATTGGGATACCCTGGTCACCAAGTACGGAAATCCCTGTGAAAATCAGGTCAATTCAGACAGCTGATAGTGTACGACTCGAGTATCGTAAACATGGAAAGCTGTGATGCAGTCCACAACCGGACAAATGCTGTCCAAAAGTAACAGGGCACTATTCAGGGCTCGCACTCTCGGTACAAAAAATGGCTAATACAATTTGCAAGTGGCTAAAATTTTGGCTAAGTCTTCTGATGTGAACAAACTGTTACATAATCTATCCGACACTCAAACATAATAATGATACCAAATATTCAATTAGCGTAATAACGATCTCGCAACAAGTTACCATAACGTAATTTAACAGTATTTGTAACAACTTCTATTTTGTCCCATACCTGTATCCATTTGTATGTTTGATACACATAATAAGTGTTATATTTTCAGTACTCAAAACTCGTCAAAATATATATGGTGGCCCAAAAAGTAATATCTAGGTCCCTAAAATTTAATTTTCATGGGCCCAATCTTACTTTAGGTAGCCCAAACATGAAATATTCATAGTTCAGGTTTTAAGCATAATATTTAAGTAAGCAAATGAAATGTGCTTCTAGATAGCAAAGATACCAACATACATGATATTGAAATGACAAATTTAAAGCTGCACTCCCTAGTTCCATCCAGCGAAAATAAATTATTATTTTGGTTAATCTACAATCCTGTAACACATTTAGATCACGTTTTTATAAAATGGAGTGAAAAAGCAGTCCCAATTGCTTCAAATAAGTTTGAATGTTAGTATTCTGATGTCACCAGAAGATGTCGCTCGAAGCACAAACATGCCTATGTCACGACAAATTTGACAGAAACTTTGGGTGCATTCGTTTCACCTCTCCTGGACATGTTCCAACTGTTCTGTCCTGAACAGCGAAAGGAATGAGTTTGGAAGAGGAAGTTACTTTACAAACATGGGTGCTTCTGTTTAGGTAGTGGCTGCTGCAGCAATCATGATAACTGAAGATGACTATATTACAGTGTTTGAAATAATAAAAACTTTTATATATTTTGTATTTGTATTTCGGAACCGGGAACCCGTACGCAAAGGGGGTGGGGGTGGGACGGGGGTGTACATCCCCCCCCAAAAAAAAACAACAATATTGCTAAAGGTTCACTTTTACTCCCAAATGTTTTAATAACGTTACGTTATTGTTGATTTTTTTCATTTTAAATTCGTACCCACCCATCAGCAATTTGCACCCACCCATTAAAAATCCTGAGTACGGGCCTGCTAACCTACTATTATTAGCATTTAGATGCACCGTTTATTATTATTGGTGGTGGTGGGTGGTAGTGGTGGTAGTAGTAGCAGTAGTTGTAGTAGCAGTAAGCCTAGTAGTAGTAGTACTTCCCCTCCCCAGGACCAAAATGTAAGATTTTTTTTCCTACTCTATTTAAATAAAGGTAACAATATAGCTTGTGTCCCCCCCCACCCCTCCCCACCCCTCCCCACCCCCAAAGTTGTATCCCCTCTCCAAATATCGTAAGACCTAGCAAAATTATTGGTTTTAAGGGTTTGTAACGTTTTGTATTGAGATACTTACTTGTCTGAACTTTATTGTTAAAGAAAATGTTCACAAATGAACAAGCAAACGACAACAAATCAGATATCGATTGCGCGAACCGTGCGCGAGAAAACAAACCAAACCAAAATTTATCAGTGGCACATGGTTTTTTAAGAAATACAAAAAATGCATTTTGTGATATTACAAACACAAGGATTACCAGGATTACCAAAAAACACTTCAGGTGAATAGAAATGTATATTCTAAATAATAAACGGTAAGGAAAGTACAATTTTATTTGTGAAATAATGGGTTTATTAGCAAAAAACAACGGCGTAATGGTTAACAACTAGCCGTTACTAGGGTGTGTCCCTTTAAAAAAAAACACTGGTTTGAGCATATTATTTACTGATCTTGTACATATTTTACAAAATATCTGAACTTAATAATGTTTTGTTTACATCATCAACGAAAATTTGCATAGCACGACTCATCTCCCAGGAATAGCTGACATATAAAAAAATATATAATAATAATAATAACTGAGCTACATAATTGTTATTCATGTGCTGGCAAAGTGTAACTGTTGTTCATGTGTTCAGTGTTTAATACAAGTATTTGTAAGAAATAGATACAAACGAAGTACAGGTAAGGTGTTTCTTATCCTGATAGTACCTAACTTCACTTGCACCACACAGAACTGAAAAACAAATTAAAATGCCTTGGCTTCTTGCCAGAAACTAATTCCACCTGTCAGAGGACATCGTGATCGTGATTTTACTCCGAAAATGATAACAATTCATTCCATTAGTCCATTCAATAAACACCAAATTAACTGGCCAAGTACAATGAGATTAAAAAACACAAAAAACACACACAGAAAACACAGAAATCGGAACACCACAAAGCATGTAACAAAAACTAAGACAGCATTAGGGAATGTTAGGAGTGATCACGTATTCGGTCGAGATGTTTCAAATGGTTACGACCTAGATCAGATTGACTGCATTTGGTCTACAAAATCAATGTTTATAATATAAATAAATGTTGGCAAATTACAGTAAGCTGATTTGTTCAGTGCTGTAACCGACGAGCAAAATTTTAATGTGGAATAAATACATGTCATAAAATTATGAATAGTAGCTCATATATTATAGAAAGAAGATTGCCCAAATAATATTATTTGGGCGACTGACACCATTATTTTTCAATATTTAAGTCGCCCAAACAGGACTTGGTCGCATTTGGCGACCTGGCCACAGGCCATTTCGAGCCCTGATTTTATTTGAGCCATTAAAACATTTTATTTGTTATCAATTCGGCAATCTACAATTGAAAAACCACTTATTTGGCACGATCATTCTGTCTTTTGTTTCCACTAACTACTGTCTGATATTTTGTCCTCAATTGCAGATTTAACTGTTTGTAACTAATGTCATTTCTGTCATTCTGTTTAATCAGCAATTCTTTATAAAATATTATAAACTTTTAATTTGGGGGATATCACCGCTTATAAAAACAATGGAAGTGGTAGTTTTTATCATTAAAATCATTTACATTTGGTGCTAAATAATATATACATCACCTATCTAAAAACAAAACTACTTTTTGTCAGTTGGCGATTAATATCAAACTTGACCGATTCATTCGATGAAGATGAAAATAAAACGAACAGAATTTCTTTTTATCCCACATTAAGGGATCATTTTACAAACCTCTTTATTGTAATCTTTAATAAAATAATAATATTAAAATTCATCTGTTCAGCAAAATCAGAATTTCCTGTGAATGTCAGACCAACAACATGAGTCGGCTTGAATTTCATATAAACTTTTTTGCACCAAATACTAAGAGGCAAAATAAGGAGTATGTCAAGACAAAGTTAACCAACTAATACACAACGATATATGGTAACCAAGCTTTCCCCACCCCTTTTTTTTGCTTTTCATTGTGTTTTAAGGCTGTGGTGCTATGCTGCCACCCTCCTTTAATTTTCACCTAGCAAGAACACTGTAATGTGTATTTAATGATTCAAAATAAAAATAATAAAATTATATGTCCAAGTTGTCCAAACTGTCTATCACTTAATGTAATGAATGTGTAAATTATGTTTTCTATTGTAAAATTTGCTTAACTTAAAAAACATATAGTTACAAAGTATACAAATATTTTCATATTTACACAGAGAAATTTTCAGTACCCACTTCTTTCTTCGCGATAGCATGACATTTGAGACACTTTGCTGTTTTTAATGCATTTCATTACATTGTATGAAAGCTGAATCAACTATTAGTGTTAATCCTGACAGTAATACTCATGCAGGATACACATCAAGCCTTGACCTTAAGTTTTTTCAGTGGTAGCCCACCGGGCTACCTAGTTATAAAATCTAGTAACCCTTATTAAAAACTGGTAGCCCCATAACTTTACAAGAAAAGAAAAAGAAAACATAAATAAAATTTATTTAAACGTTTTAGGGTGGGTTTTTGTAAATAATGAGCATTATACACTTATTAAAACTGCATGATAACTCTTAATGAACAATAAAGGTTTTAGTTTAAAGCAATGAACAGAATCTGGGGGAAATACTCAAAACTACAACATTAATTATTGTAATTATTATAATATTGTGTAAGCCTTCATTATGAGATTAGTCTTAATAATAATAATAATAATAATAACTACCTACCCACATTAGAAATTACTGGTCGGAAATGGACAAATAATATTTTTAAGGATGGCCTCAAAAGAGGAGTAAATATGGTATGGAAAAAATCTAACCACAACCACCAAACAATTGCCCTATTCTACCTGCATTAACTTGGTTGGTATGATTCTAGAAATACACCATAGTATATGTTATTATTATTATTATTAGTTGGGTTTTTTTGCCTAATCTTGTAACAAAGGCTTACAAAATATTATTAAAACACTTCATACGGTGTTCACGAGTAGAACTGTCTGCTAACCATACAATCTTCAGATTGATATAGCATATTTTAAGCCAATTATCCCAGATAGGGGATCACCATGTGTGTGTGTGTTATCACGTGACAAGGTCAGATTTTGTTTTGAGCGAGGTTATCGCGCAAAGCCATAATAAACGATAAAAAAGATTTCATTAAAATTAGTTTGTTGGGAAAATTTATATTTCTAACATTTAAAATATTTGTCAATTTATATATTTATTTAACATAGTGATATATATTAATTTTGTAAACAATAATTTAACAATTTGTATAGGCAGCCTAGAAGGAATTAAACCGCTATTGAATTATCGTTTAGTTTAGACTTCAGCTGACAGCAAATAGACTTGATCGTACAAAACGTTTGTTATATGTAGGCAGAAAAACAATGGTCTGTCTTGTTGATTGTCATAAATGACTATGAATAGTTAACCCATGACCCAAATGAACATTTCATGACCAGTAGTAACCAGATATATCTGGCCACTGGATTACATCAAATTATTTGTTTCGGTCCGCTATGCTTAAAAAAAAAAAAAAAAAAAATCCTACCACAGCCAAATATACTCCTTTATTACACTAAACTCCTGCAGTGTTCTCGCTGCTCCATTTAAGCGTGGCGCGGTGCCCCGCTTTCGCATTTTGACGCCTGCTTTCGAGTTTGCGCCCCGCTTTCGTGTTTTGTCGCCCGCTTTCGAATTTTTCCAATAAAAAAGACGTGAAATCCCGTTGTGGTAATTGTTTTTATCTATCAATATTCAATTTCTCTGAGAAGGAAGAAGTTGGTAGAGAAGTGTTGTATTTTCATAATTTATGTATTAATAATAACACATGAATTCCAATCTGCCACATATGGGCATAGTTCAGTCACGTGATCAGGTCATGTCAAGAGAAACGCATTTTCATTTTATAACTCGTAGTCTTTACAAGTTTATTATAAGTACTAAATTTAAAAAAAAAATTTTTGTCAAATACTATTATAGACTGTTAAAAGTAATCGCGTTTTATGTGTAATCAATTACACCCTCCTCCCGTGATGTCACACCTTAACGGTACAGCGGACATGAGCAATGAGGTCTAAACGAATGCTTTGTCTTTTGATTTCAATGCGTGTTACAATTTCACGCTTAACTGAACAAATTTTATTCATCTTATTATTATCATCGTCGGGTTGGGTCAGATTTAAAAAAATATATATATTTTTATTATGGTGGGGTTGGGGTGGGAGGTGGCCGCCCTCCTTTAATTTTCGGCCAGCGAGAACACTGTCCTGGCAGCAGGAGGAAGGGTTGAATTTCAGACACTGATGAATTAAACGTCTTGTTGATTGTAGAGTGACTGGACATGCTAAAACATCTGGTAGTCTGGCAGACTACCAGGGTTAGACAGCTGGTAGTCCAAGTGAGAAATCAATCGGTAGCCAAAACACCCCAGGCTACAGCTAAGGTCGAGCCCTGCACATGAATACGTGGACTTTAAATACACAAATTCTAGATACCTGATAGTTCACATCTTCTTTCTTATACAACAGAGCACGGACTTCATCTGGGTCTCCACGGAAACATGCCTGGACCAGTGGAGCCTGTAAAAACAATCATAAATCATAAAGTGATATCATACAAAATTTAACACATTTCCAAATAAACCAACAACACAATACACACTTTTATTACTTTTAATTACAATAATCATACATGTACCACTAGAAAGAAAGAAAGAAATGCTTTATTTAACAATGCACTCAACACATTTTATTTACGGTTATATGGTGTCAGACATATGGTTCTCAACCATATGTCTGACACCATATAACCGTAAATAAAATGTGACCACACAGATACTGAGAGAGGAAACCTGCTGTCGCCACTTCATGGGCTACTCTTTCCGATTAGAAGCAAGGGATCTTTTATAATATATGCACCATCCCACAGAGAGGATAGCACATACCACGGCTTTTGATATACCAGTTGTGGTGCACTGGCTATGACGAGAAATAGCCCAATGGGTCCACCGACTGGGATCGATGCCAGACTGATCGTGCATCAAGCGAGCGATGTACCACTGGGCTATGTCTCGCCCCACATATACCACTAATACCTCCATTTAGGTAATGATAAAAATGCAAATAAGATAAAATCTACAGGTATGTCAGGGGTTCAAAAAAATTCAAAAAATTCACTTTCCAAGTGCCAATCAGATATTCACATGCCCCATATATATTTTTTCACTTGCCCATACTTCTTAAGGTAACCAATTGTGTTACTCCAGTTTAATTTAATAGTGCTCAATAGTCTAATAATCTTGAAAGTAATTGGTTTAATTGTACAAATAAATAATTTTGCCAATAGGTTACAACACTTACCTAGGAAGTAATAAATGTGTATGTCTGTCTAGTAGTATCAACTGTATTCTCTATTTATTGATTTAATCTTAATTTTTTAAATTAGTGTCCATTTGTTGATTTAAACTTTGTTATTTGTTTGGTAGTGTCCACTTGTTCATCGAAATATAATTATTATGTCGATGTATGCCTAAGTGACCACTTGTATGGTCGTGGATGTTGTGAGATCCCTTTCCACTCATGAGCCATTCTTTTATGGCTGGCATTGGTTAAAAAATGTTTAGGGATTTTAGCCCATGTGTCATTATTGTGTGTATGTAATTTAATTTTTGTTGCCCCTAAACACTTCTCTGGGGTGTTTTTACCCTGTTAATAGCTGAGAAACGTCTCTCGCGAACAGTTGTTACTTTGCAAATGTTTTTAAATAGTGCAGGCTTGGTTTACAAATAACAGCTGGGGAGAGGGTGTACATCGATTGCAGCCTTGTATTTTTAACTTATTGAGCATAATTTATTTGTTAAAAACTATTAATAAAGCGGAAAAATGAATATATTTATGTATGCTTAGAGGGCATCGCACCATCATGATTATGGCTTAGGGGTAATGAAATCTAACTTCACCTTACCCGTTCATTTTACATGAACGTAGATTTATATTTGCAAAGTACTGAAACATACATGTATCAAGTATTTTCCGCTACGAGGTTTATAATGTCGAAACAAAAATAAGCATACAGTTCATAATATTTATGATCTGTTCATGTGAACTCGGAAATCATATATTTTCTTTACACCCCATTTCATTTGCCAAGTGCACATTCCGGAACCACATTAAATTTGAATATGACAATTTTAAACTGTATCCCACTTCATTTACCACGTTCGCAAGGATTAAACACGATTACACACACAAGGCACGTATACTTTATTTTTATATGAGCTGTAAAGCGTATTGGATGTTATTTCTAAGTTTGAAGATCATCGAACCGATTACTTGTATGAATTCAGTCGAATATTCAGTGGCGGAAATTACCGATCTTAGTCGATAGTCAAAAGGAAATAACATTGTTATCAAACTTTTCAACACATTGTTTTCCATTTTGTTGTGTCAACAGACTGGCAAGAGTTCCGATCGTTCCAGCATTTAGGGTTTGGGTTAGTTCTCCTTAGAGCTGTGTAAATGCTCGCACGATCAAACTCTTTCCAAACGTTTTACCGAGATTTGTAAAATAATTAAAAAAAGGTTTCAGGTCTTACATTAGACTAGTCACTTGTCATCGGGCATATGCAGTTAACATAATTACTTGCCCGGTATGAAAATCCCACTTGGTACGGGCGTCGGGATTTTTGAACCCCTGTATGTGTATAATTAACTATAAAGAATATTCTATATTCTGCAGTTACAGTATGTGGAATTAAATATATATATTCAATTCACATAAAATGTAATCAACATGTACCGAATTTAAGAAATCTACTCTAGTCAACAAAGTGTCCCCCCAATTAAGGAAAGAGGAAAATGTTGGGGGGTTTTAAAGTATGTTAATATTTAGTTATACATACAGGTATCTTGGAAAGGAATGTTTAACACCACCCCACCACATGGTTTATAAAAGTGATTGTTGTTTCAAACATACACATGGTCTACATGAGCTACACCTATCTACATTTAGATCACATGTGTATGTATGTGTGTGTATGTATACATGTACATATATGTGTGTATTACACTGTATGTGTGTGTATGT
>JAECMU010087705.1:0-16872 GCA_016106625.1 Dracogyra subfuscus
ATCAATGAAGCCAACCATAAGGATATTGTTTGCTAACTCGTAAAACATACCTCAGTTACATTTTTATTTATGTGTATGCATATGCATTGGGAGTGTTTCGGGGGTCAAAACCCCTCCCGGCTCAAGTATCTTTCCTTTTTTTCTCAATACATTTTCCTGGGAAATATGTCCTAACCCCTTTCCGTCCCCCTCATAAATTTCACTGGCCACATTCTAGACCTATCCAGACTCAAATTCCTGTGCACGCACCTGGTTTCTCTCTTAATTATGATGTAAAATATTTCAAGGCAGTATAAACCAAACCTTTTAAGACCATTTAAGGCTGTTTAATACAGTTGGACTTGTTTTATTGTTGTAAATTTGATGTGTGAAAATGATAATTTGCCCTATGAAAACAAGTGGTTTATTTACTATTAAAAATAACAATTTTAGCAGATTTTACAATATCTACAAACCAACACATTTCTAAAATGGTAGCTTGATGGACAAAATATGGGGGGCGGGGGTTAATTTAGCTCAGTCGGTTGAGTGCTTCATTCACCTGATTGGGTTTTTTCTCATTCGAACCAGTCCACCACAACTGGTCAAAGGCCATGGTATGTGCTTTCCTATCTGTGGGAAAGTGCATATAAGATCCCTTGCTGCATTAGGAAATATGTTGCAGATTTTCTGTTACGGTAGTACTAAACCAAATAACTTCCGGCTGGGTCAAAGTTTGAGGTGCACCAAACGTTTGATAGAGAAGTGAACACCACAAGTCCTGTGATTGGTTATAAATGTGAATGTGTTGGTTGTAAAAAAATAATAGTTTCATCTGGGTAAACAAGTTTTATTTCATCTAGTACCAATGTGTCAAGTAGCCTTGTACTTGAAACATGTATGGGGTACCTGTAAAAAAAGTTATCAGATTTTGTGTGGAATTAGGGTAGTCATAGACACTACCCGTTATCTGAGAACCGAGCAGCTTGACCCCAATTTTCTCTGGTTCACTTGAAGTGTGAGGGGTGGTAGTATTTATATCCGTGGTGTTTATGTCGATTGATACGCTGCAGGTAGGAGTTTTAGCCACATATGTCACTATTGTCGTCTATAGGATTTGATTTGGCAGGATACACCCTGATAACTATGCGTCAGAATTATTAAATGTTTGACATCAAATAGCTGATGATTAATTAGTCAGTGTGCTCTAGTGGTGTCCAAAAACAAAACAAACTTTTGTTTCCTGGGAAAGAGATGATTCTGTGCAGTGGGTCATATGATTGATTCTTAATTGTGGTCACATAGGGTTTTAATTTTCCATTATTTTCTTTTTCATCCAATACTTGTTTATCATAGGCCATGACTATCTGTGGGAAAGTGCATGTAAAAAGATAATCGCTGAGACTAGCCCAAATGACAAAAAAACAGATTTTTCTTATTCAGTAGAATTTCAGAATAGTTGTTGATGAAACTATTTGGGTGCCATTTAAATACAAATAATCCTTTCCTTTTTTTAAAATCTTTTTTTGTTGTTGGTTTGTTTAACGACGCACTCAACACATTATAATTACAGTTATATCGGCGTCGGACATATGGTTATGTCGAGAGAAAAAACCAGTGGTTAGCTGACGGGGCCTTTCCTTTTTATATTCTCTGTTTTCATTTTCATTTTCAATATTGTTTAACGTGCACATTCAGAGCAAGCTGTTATAGTGCACGCCTGTCTTGGGCACACACCTCAGCTATCTGAGCTGTCTGTCCAGGACAGAATAGAAATTAGTGGGTTAGTTGTTATTGTTAGTGTGGCTTAACATCCTTTTTTATAACATTATGGAGTCCCCATGTTTATGGTAAGGTAAATAATGCTTAGCAACAGCTGGCAAAACTCATCAACTATTTGCCCACACACTTAGGCTGTTAAGCATCCAATGAGAGTAATAAATGCAGCTAGAAATGCCAGTTTTAGCACATAATAAAAATATTAAACCCTTGATTCATCATTCCTTCATGGGCAGATCTCACTGGAGAAAACTGATTGCCTTCTGAAGACAGTCATGCTTACAATTTTTCAGTGGACATAAGCACGTCATATATGATTGATTTATTGATACTATTCACTGTTGATATATGATTTATGCCTCATATCCTGAGTATGCTGCTATTATAAAATGATTTCGGCTAATGGAGTTCTTTGGCAACTAAAATTACATATTAAATAAATTTTCTTGTTTGGGATATCAGTGTCTGTGTATCCAATGTTTATGGTAGAGCTTCTGTCTTGAGATGTGATAGGTCAAAGGATGGATGAATCTTAGTGGATGACTTCAGTTGATTCCAATTATTCCCATTGGTGATCTATAACTAGCATATCAAAAGATGTGTTAATGTACCATTATGTCCAAAACTGAATATATTACAATCAAAATAAAATAAAAATTTGTTGCTGCTAATCAGAATAAATTATATTTATGACAAGAATGGATTAAATTTTTTAATTCTGTTTGTGGTGGGATGTAGTCCAGTTGTAAAGTGCTCACCGTATGCCGTTGGTATAAGATCGATCCCTGTTGGAGGATCTACTGGGCTTTTTCTCATTCCAGACAGTAGGCTATGACTGGTATATTAAAAGCTGTGGATTGTGCTATCCTGTATGTGGGAAAGGTGCATAGAAAAGATCCCTTGCTACTAATATTTAACTTCTCTCATTCTTTAGGCCACTGTCTCACCATATTTTATATTACACTGCTCACAGCCATTGAGCAGATTACAGTCACAGTGTTTCTGAGCCCTTGACATTCAGAACATTGTGTTGTGACTGATAACACAAGTATCTGATAATGATAAACATGCCATTGCAACAGTTTTTTGTCATGGTGCTGCTGATTGCTGTCACATATTTCAAGGGCTGGTTTCTTGGACAATAAAGCAATCCATACAAATTGGTTTGCTTCTAGGTAGACCCAGATGTGTCTCTGTAAAGAGTGTCCATTATCTCTGAGAGTACAGGAGGACATCGACTCTGTAGGAGACTGGAAAAAGTAGGCGGCTATATCTTCTGAATGCAAAGAAGTATATAGTTGTTGTATTGCATGCAAAGTAGGCGGTGGTGAAGACTGCACTGGCTGCTGACAATTGCTGACTACCATCTTATAATGAACACCCTGCTATGTATACTGATGGAAATATACTGATGGAAAGAAATAAAGGATCACACAGATAGCAACAAGAAATAATGTCTGCATCAAACACCAATTGATGTCAGAAGTTGACTGGGAACATATAGGCAGCACATTCAACACTACAGACATTCAGTCCCATGTTACAACTTGGTTTGAAATACAGACATTATTATGTTAGTAGTAAATTAAATTTGGTCTACTATTTGACATGCTCCCTTATTTCTTTCCATCGGTATAAATGTAACCTTGGGTAGTGAAGACAATAACACAATGTTTCCACAGGTTCATTTATTAATGATGATCATAAGAAAAACCTGCAATAACAATAATACATTTCTTATAATCGTGTTTAAATAAATATAATAATAATACTAATAAAGATGTTCATTCATTCATTTACACATTCATTCATTACAAACACCTGTGCATGTACATTTCTATATAAAAACATATTTCATACATTTTTCTTATATGAACTAAAATACAACACAGTCTGGTATTCAATACTAAGTTAAAATATGTTATTATACAACATTTACTTACCAGACATCTTGTTCTAGTTTGCACTAAAACTCATGAAAATATAAGTTACCGGTATCTTTGACTTTACAGTCATAAATGAAAAGATGTTGTTCAGTTAAAGCAGAATAAAGAATGAAATCGGGTATGGTTAATTTGGCGGGAACAGGTAGAAAAATACCCAGCATGCAATGCTACTGTCCTAAGCGTCACTGTATTAAGTCAACCGTCACCTGTCACTAATTACACGTGCCACCGAAAACATACCAACCCAGTATCCAATCTAAACAAACCAACCGATAACATTACCCTCACTATTAATATATAAACTGTAATAAGGTAAGTGACTAATTACAAACAATTAACGCCCCAAATATATAATTAATAATATTTTAAATAGGCAAAAACTTCACTTGGTTACATAAATAAGGGCTCAAATATATAATAACAGCAAATAATAACTGCATCCAAAATCCTTGTTCCACTTTGTGAGAAGTTAACTATGTTACTGATAGTCAATTCAACAATTTGTTTTTATCAGTACCACTAGAGCACATTGAGTTATTAATCATCGCCTATTGAATATCAAACATTTGGTAATCTTGGCATATAGTCTTAGAGTAAAAACCTGCTACATGTTTCCATTAGTAGCAACAGGGTACGAAGTTAAGGGTCGCCCGGTCGCCCGTGGCGAGTCAAAATGGTGTCGGGCAAGTCAAAACCTTATCACGTGTCGCCCGCCTGGCGACCCAAAATTTCCGCGTATTATGTTAGGTATAAAATGCAAATTACTAATTGATCAGGAAGTTTAATTTTTATTTATTGTTTTCAACTGGTTTCCTGTTACTGTTACTGCGCTATCAAACCCATATAGGATATAATAGCGACCACTTCCCCAGTCTATCGGACGCTCCAAAACCATTCGGAATGTCTCGACCAGTCGGCCACATAATATTCGTAGGCTCAATCGGAACACCTCGGACATGTCGATCTTTAGTCACAATCGGAATAAATTGTCGCATTTCGCTACGCTATGATTTGCAGAGAGACAGACAGGTTTTCCGAAGTTGCATTCTGTTTACGAAATATACCGAGTCTACTATACCCCAAAGTTCAAACACCAAGTCGTCAATGCAAACGATGTCAACAAATTTCTATGCACGTGCATGTATTGTGGGAACTTCTAATTTACTGAACTCTTGACGGATCACACAAGTGTCACGATGTTGTTGTTGTTGATTGTCTTGTAAATTAACAAGTTGAATTATTATTTTTGTTCAGGTTTAAGTAAGGTATTTTTAAAACAAAATGCAGCCTTGGGCCACTCAAAAGTTGTACGGGCGAGTCAAAGTGCTGCTGTGAGTGGCCCGATAGGCGAGTCAAAAAAAATCCCAAGTTCGTACCCTGTAGCAAGGTATTTTTTTTATATGCACCATCACACAGACAGGTTAGCACATACCACAGCCTTTTATATACCAGTCATGGTGCACTGGCTGGAATAAGATGGAGATCGATCCCAAACCGACTGTGCATCATCACAATTAGATCAAATGAGCACTTTACCACTGGGCGAAGTCCCACCCCAACTATATTGTGACATACAATTTCACATTACAACTTGGTTTTAACAGACTAGTAGTGATTTAAATGTGGTCAACAACTCCATGTGTTCCTTATTTCTTTCCATCTTTCTTTAGTTGATAATTGCCAGTACTCATGTAGTGCAGGCAGGGTGAATAAACTGTAATTGTGGCCATGTCAAAATAATATAACAATTCATAAAAATTAATATAGAGGAAAACAAAATGAGGTTAATGCTAGTATTTCTTCATTAAAATGTGGAACTAGATATTAAGTTGTTTTGTATATCCATCTACTTTATTCTCTTACAACAAATTCCATGGTATGTACTGTCTTGTCTTGGGGAAAATGCAAATAAAAGATCTCTTGCTAATTAAATGGAAATATGTAACTGGTTTCCTTTGAAGACTGTTTGTCAGAAGGAAGAAAATGTTTTATTTAATGATGCACTCAACACATTTTATTTACGGTTATATGGTGTCAGACATATGGTTAAGGACCACACAGATATTGAGAGAGGAAACCTGCTGTCGCCACTTCATGGGCTATTCTTTATGATTGGCAGCAAGGGATCTTTTATATGCACCATCCCACAGACAGGATAACACATACCACTGTGTTTGATATACCAGTCGTGGTGCACTGACTGGAACGAGAAATAGCCCAATTGGCTCACGGACGGGGATCGATCCCAGACCGACTGCGCATCAACCGAGTGCCGTACCACTGAGTTGTGTCCCACCCCCACTATTTGTCAGAATTACCAAACGTTTGAATTCCATTAATCGATCATTAATTAATCAATATGCTCTAGTGGTGTTATTAAACAAAGCAAACATTACTCCTAAAGTTGTAAGGTGTCATTTATGATTTACCAATTCGTCAAATGTGAATTGAAAATTGTCATTGATGAATATATGCATATGAAATTTTATGTAAAATCCCATTCAGGAATGAAGAAAGTAAGGTCTCACTACACAGATGTCATCTGCCATTGAAACCCATGTTAAATTGCCCAACTTCAAACAAAGATTGCTAATAGAACGGTTTCTCGTTGGCACTATCAACATACATCATTGCGAACATACTAGTACATTATAATTTATATAAGCATTTATTTTCACTCAGTTTTTTGCTATATGACCGCATCTGGCTGTACTATCGGTTCGAACAGGTGATTCATTAACCCATTCACTCCGGCTGTCACTAGCGCTCTATACCCATGTCCCAAATGATTGATGCACAATGTTACAAAATAACATGGGCAAAATACAGTCAGAGGGCTTACCATTAAACCATTAATTCTTCACTATTTCCTAGAAGTGAATATGTGAACCATAATGTGTCACAATTAGGAACTATAGTGGACTGTGATCAATGAACTCTCACCCGGAAGTGATCTGTGTAGTGAGACCTAAGGTTTGTTTTATGTAACGATGCCACTAGAGCACATTGATTTTTTTATCTTATCATTGGCTATTGGACGTCAAACTTATAATCATTCTGACATATTTGTTTTAGAGGAAACCTGCTGGCACCACATAGGCTACTCTTTTATGATAGACAGCAAGGGATCTTTTATTTGTGCTTTCCACAGGCAGGATATCACAAACCATGGCTTTTGTTGAACCAGTTATGGATTACTGGTCGGTGCTAGTGGTTTACACCTACCCATTGAGCCTTGTGGAGCACTCAAACAGGGTTTGGAATCGGTATCTGGATTGAAAATCCTATGCCTCGACTGAGATCTGAACCCAGTACCTACCAGCCTGTAGTGCGTTGGCTTAACCACTGCACAACGAAGCCAGCCAAGAATTAAGAATTTACTAAATAACCTTTCACTGCATATTTTATTAGAGTAAAGAACATCTAGCCTCAGATTTTAAAGCAGATTTGCCAAATTGTGAGGTGGTTTTTATTCCTGCATTTAAAAAAATGTAAGCCGTGCATACTTTGTAACAGAATCCATGTGCTACTTTTAATTTACGAGCACCGGATCTTTGAATGAAGATCACCAGAGAAAGAAAATTCACATCAAAGTGGGAGCGTCACTTGAAAAAGAGGAAAACGATTGCTGTAAGGATCAAATATAAGATAGATTGAAAACCAATAATTAAACTTTAGCATTAGCTACATGTACAAAAAAACATGAGGATGAACGCTTGGCGTCTGTTCTGAAAAAAGTTGTTATTTGATGGAAATGAAATTGCAATGGTTGCACGTTCCCATGGTAAATGAGGGTGAGAAAAAGAAACCACTTTGTTTTTTGCATTATCTCAGCAAGAATTGCAATCAAAACCCCAGTAGCTTTGTAGGACGAAAAAAACTTTAAAATTTCTGAATCTATTTGGAAAGTACACAGGTAGTGTCTGTTTATTAAAAATGAAAGTTGAATAATTCAGGGGTGGAGGGTTGTTGGGGATAATAATTAAGATACAAAAGTTGTGAAATATGTTTAAAAAATGCATAAAACATATTTGTAATAGCATTGTTGTCCTTCGAGGGCTAACCAACCAGAATTGGCTGTGTCCAAAGTTGTATTCAGAAAAACATGTTTTTGCATTTTTAATAATCTGAAAATCTGAAAAGAAGACAATGTTATTTATTTTCCCCCCAGATTTTATAGCTTTATATACATGTACACCACTTAAAATACCAAACCCAACCCCGAACCCAACCCCCCCCCCCCCCACCAACAACAACAAACCAATTTGAAAATCCGAAAAGAAGGCAATGTTAATTACTTTTCCCCAAAAATGTATAGCTATATACACCAGTCCAAATACATAGATGCCCCTACCTCCAACTCAACACCTTCAAGAAAAACTCAACAACAATAATAAACCAAGTTAATCATTAAAAAAACAAGGAGAAGAAGAAAAAAAAAGAACCACAGGAAATAAAAAAACAGGAATGCTATTTTCACAGTGAATAGAACCATTGCTAGTTGTCAGCTGTGATGAGCACACAGTTTTATTTGTTTAGAGGCAGAATAAAACTTGTTATGTGAGACCACCATTATGAGTGATGATTATTGCCATTAGACACCACACAGTCCAGGTTTATGGTCACCTGTTGGCCATTAACAGCACCACTGTAGCCACTCAAATTAATCTCCCCCCCCCCCCCCAAAAAAAAAAAACCCAGCCCAAAACCTCACAGCAACAATAAAAGATTTTTTGGTTAGAAATGAAATACACGAAAATGATATTAAAATGTCATTTAAGCACACATTCATATGAAACATAGCTAACATGTCATGTTATTCTTACCGATTTCAGTTATTAAATATTATCCTGCTTCTAATTTCTATAGATTTGTTTCACTGAAATAGGAATAAATCCAAGGAATGCATGGAATCGTACAGAGATAAACCAAACGGTAGATGGTCAATTCCTGTTCATGCAGTGTCACCATTGTGTGTTTTATTGCGTGACCTGGGGTTTTTGTTCACGCAAAATCTTGAACACCATTTACATGGATGTAAATGGGTTACGTGGATTTATAAATTTATTTCTGCATAACCGATAAATGGGTCACATACATTTTCAGTTCTCAGAGTTCAGCATGTATCTGTGAGCAGGGTTTATGCTGTCATTTATCAAATCGCCAAATGAGATTTAAAGTCGAATTTGGCAACTATATGGCATTAACAAATCAACAAAAAGCTATTCTGAAAATAATTCTGTTTAGCTAATTGTATTTGGCTACAGATTTTCTGATCACGTTCGCCAAATTGCTAACAATTTTTGGCGTCCAGCTTAAAGCCTAGTATAGATACATCTCTAGGTCAGTAAATGCGCAATGGAACAGTATAACAATAGCAGTTGTAGATACAGTTTTTCAGGTTTTAAGTGTTTGATCTTAAAGTTGCCAGATATGAATTGAATGTTTATTTAGCAAATACAAGGTGCGATCAGAAGGTTCCGACACTGTTCCTGTTGCAAACGAATGGAGCGCGACATGGCCATGCACGTGCAACAGGAGCGAGCAGTGACTTTCGTTATTCAGTATGCCACGTGACGCCGCACGTTCAACATCGAGATCTATGTTACACACATTTTTGTGACCTTGTGTACTTGCTTATCTGCTATTTCACTGTGGACCTGAAACTTGAGCACAGAGGAAACATCAAATTCTGTGTCAAATTCAGGAATTCGGCAACGGAGACCCTCGTAATTCTTAAGCAAGCCTACGGCAATGAAGTAATGAGGTGGGCCGAGGTGTTTTGTGTGGCACAAGTAGATAATTTAAAACAACATTTGAAAAACAGCAGACACTATTCAGTGAGACTGGCCTCGGTGGCGTAGTGGTTAGGCCATCGGTCTACAGGCTGGTAGGTACTGGGTTCGGATCCCAGTTGAGGCATGGGATTTTTAATCCAGATACCGACTTCAAACCCTGAGTGAGTACTCCGCAAGGCTCAGTGGGTAGATGTAAACCACTTGCACCGACCAGTGATCCATAACTGGTTGAACAAAGGCCATGGTTTGTGTTATCCTGCCTGTGGGAAGCGCCAATAAAAGATCCCTTGCTGCTAATCGGAAAGAGTAGCCCATGAAGTGGCGACAGCGGGTTTCCTCTCAAACTCTGTGTGGTCCTTAACCATATGTCTGACGCCATATAACCGTAAATAAAATGTGTTGAGTGCGTCGTTAAATAAAACATTTCTTTCTTTCTATTCAGTGCAACATAAACAGTGATATTTTTCACATACCAATACATTGCTATATTTACACATACCAGTATGTGCTATCATTGATTGACATGGGTATATTGTAGGAGTGGTTTAGTCTGTGGAATATTAAAGGTAGTAAATTACTGTAATATTCTGACAATCAATAAAAAAAAAATATTCAAAAGATAATTTAGGCAATAGCACTGAACAATAAATTACCATTGTAAGAATTTATATCACCTGCTTATTGAAGACTGTTATTCAAATGTGTCTGTGTTGTTTTTTCCTCCACATCTCATAAAATACATTATTTAAACATTTTGATGTATTGGGCGTATTCTAGCAGTCATAGTTATTTAATAATCGATAAACTGCCGTGTGCCAAAGTGCTGTTAGTATCCATTTACGAAATCTAATATTAATGTAGGTTCAGTTTCATACTAAGCTCCATAACTAGTATAAACTTCAGAGGGTTGAGAGTGTGTTGTCCTATAATAATTTGCACTACTAGAGCACATTGATTTATTATTCATTGGATATTGAATCTCAAATTTTTATAGTCTTGGAGGAAATCTGCTATATTTTTCTATTATCAGCAAGGGATCTTTTATGTGTTCTTTTCTACATTCAGAACAACACACCAAGGCTTTTGATATAGCAATTGCGGAGCACCGGTAGGGATCAGTTAGATAATTTATGTGCATAGCTACCTTATACACTAAGGCAATCTTAGTGTTAAGATCACTTTGTGGAATGGGGCCCTGGACTTAATATTCAACAAAAATCTGGTAGTGAAATTCACATGGGACCGCCATCCCTCTTAAAAAGAAATTAAGTTAGATTCTTGTAACACGTAGCCCAGTGGTATAGTGCTCGCTTGATGTGTGGTCGGTTTGGGATCAAAAAGAGTATCTCTCGATATCCGTGTGGTACTTAACCATATGTCTGACACCATATACGGTAATCTAAATAAAATGTGTTGAGTGTGTCATTAAATAAAATATTTCCTTCATTAAGAATGGATATAACAGGTAAAATAGCAAAAGGCTGTTACTGTCTGTTATAAATGTCATATGACCTAAACATTTATACCAAAGCCTGAAAATTATGCATATGTTATTGGTTTATCTTAAATATTAACACCATGCATTAACTACTAGCTATATTAACCAGTTAAGGATAATTAACACAAATTATGTAAAAAATGTTTACTAACATTCAGTTCGGGAAGTATTTACCATATTTATAATGTAGGTGATAAAAAAACCTCACTGGCAGATACTTACTAATGATTTCCTTTGTAACATGATCAGTTTTTACCAACCAACAGTAATTATTATTTATAAGTATCTGATGTTAGATTAATTAATTTTTTAACATTCTTAACAAGCAGTCTGCTAATGCAATATGTAATTTTCCTGCCATATGCCAAATAGATATTCATATCTCTCAAATTCAAGGGCCTTAACAATTATAAATTAGTAACCTCCCCCCTGCAAAAGTTCAGCTCAGAATCTGGAATCATTGAGAAAAAAGGTCTGGAAACATGTTTTGGATAGACCGAGACAGACAGACAGACAGACACACAGACAGATGCTGACAAGACCTATAGTCAAATCTGGTCAGACGATTAGGAACTACATACGATATAATAATGGGTTCTTGTGGATTCTCGTAACAAAGTTATTGATACGCAACTGGTTCCTGGTAGAATTTAATGAAACATTGGGCTGATGGCGTGGTGTTGAGACAGTGTCACAATTGTTCTATGTTAGACACCTACTGTCTTAATTAATTCTGATTAAAAATGCATCAAATATGTTTTCCTTTTTAGCCATTTGCCAAAGATAATGTTTTTTTGTATGTGTACTTTCTATGTAACTACATGTAAATGTTAATACTACATATAATTTCAATAAGACTAACAATTAGTAACATCAAATATTCATTATAATTGATTGCAAAGTCACCTGTACATTTAATTATCATCTTTTTTTTCTTTTCTTATTTTTCCTGTGTTTGAAAGCATTCTTAGCTAAATGTCATCCAATCAATATGTATGTCATTCATGTACACTGTGTTTTTTGATGCAGCAAATGGAATCTGATATTCTATTATCTGCATCAAATTTCTTTTGCTGTCTGTGTTGTGACTACATAAATTAAGAATGTTGCACCAGCATCATCTTGAATAGTAATGTGGTCTGTTGTTGTTGGCCACAGTGGTGTCAAGTATTCTTCTTTCATGATGTGCGGTCACTGGCCTCGGTGGCATCATGGTTAGGCAGTCATGGTTAGGCCATTGGTCTACAGGCTGGTAGGTACTGGGTTCAGATCCCAGTCAAGACATGGGCTTTTTAATCCAGATACTGACTCAAAACCCTGAGTGAGTGCTCCGCAAGGCTCAGTGGGTAGGTGTAAACCACTTGCACCAACCAGTGTTCCATAACTGGCTCAACAAAGGCCATGGTTTGTGCTATCCTGCCTGTGGGAAGTGCAAATAAAAGATCCCTTGTTGCTAATCGAAAAGAGTAGTCAATAAAAGAGCCACAGTGGGTTTCCTCTCAAAATCTGTGTGGTCCTTAACCATATGTCTGACACCATATATCTGTAAATTTAAAATGTGTTGAGTGCATTGTTAAATAAAACATTGCTTATTCTTTTTTTTTCTTTTTTTCTTTCTTGATGCGTGGTCAGTGAACCACAACTGATATATCAAAAACTGGTATGTGGAATCCTGCCTGTGCTGTCTGTGGGATGGTGCATATAAAATTTAGCGGGTTTTGTTTCTGGGACTGTCAAAATGACCATATGTTTGACATCCAATAGCTGATGATTAATGCTCTAG
This sequence comes from Dracogyra subfuscus, assembly GCA_016106625.1. NCBI lineage: Eukaryota > Metazoa > Mollusca > Gastropoda > Neomphalida > Peltospiridae > Dracogyra > Dracogyra subfuscus. Next base: position 12,784 of record JAECMU010087705.1, read on the forward strand.
TGGTGTCAGTAAACAAAACAAACAAAATGTACTTGTATTTGAATGCAATGTCCTTTGACAGTATCATGGTTAAGCATCAATTACCTATTGGTTTGAAGGGTTCAAAATAAAGAGTTAAATACAAAAAAGCTCAAAAGTACTAAAGGTGATATCTACTTAATTCTGATGTACATGTAAAATTAACGTCTGGGTCATTTTATTTGTTACTGTTTAGTCAAGAAGGTTATGTTGGTGTTTAATAACCATTGCTCTCTGAATGCTGATGCTCTTGTTTGATCCCAGTTCCGTACTGTTTTAATATGCTCATATCCAAATATTGTTGAGGCACGTCCACCATTGATCCAATCTGCCTTACTGAGTCCAGGACAGATTTGTTGGGAGACTGGTATTTATTTAAATGTGTGGGATTGACGCTGGTAAAGAGATCCTCTCTCCATCAGTCAATCTGATCTTCTGGGGGGTTTTCTGTAGAAAAAAACACCTGCTTATAAAATACACCAAAAGAACAAACTTACCTGGTAATGCATTTTTTGTTTTATTATAGTAGTATGAATTTTTATTTTGGAATGATCAGGCATGTCAATTTTCTGCAGATTTTTTATTTTGTTTGCAGTCATATGTGATTCATATTTGAACAGCCATTTTAAGTTTAGGTTCAGGACTACTATATAGCAGGAACTTTTCATCCCACATGCTACAAAATTCTTCTTCTTTTTTCTTGCTCAAATTCTTTCCTCACTGCACTTAACTTCAAGCTGTTAAAAAACTTTTTTCTGTTGACATCCCTGAAAGATTCATGGTCACTAGATGGACTATTTTTATAAAATTCACTGTCGCCCTTAGCCAATAAAGATCACAATAGGTTGACTGCTAATTTTTAACCCTGCCTTTTTGTTTGATCTTACATAAACCATGTATGTAATACTAATAGGTGGAATCTGAAGTACTGTTATGTTGCAAAACTAACAGCCTCATTGTCATGGATCTGGGGGCTTTTACTGTCAATAAACAAACATTGTGTATACTAGTATACTGTTTCATAATAAATAACCTGTTATATGTATACAGTTGTTAAATTTTATTGTTTTCTTTGACAGATGGTAACAGAATTGCCAAGTCAACCACCATTGATGTTTTATTACGGTCCGACTTCAAGCTGGTTATAAACGATGAAACGTACTTGGTCAGCCCTCCCAAAATAAGTAAGTACCTTTGTTTTTGCTGGCTTGCTTAATAACTGGACATTTATAGCATTGTCTAAATTATTTATGTTATGTATATATCGGTCAGATGAATCAGTACACATGCAATGTGATCAGGGTTCGGCCTAGATATTTATGAATGGTAGAAACAGCAGGTCAAGTGTAAAATTCTTGACATGGCCCAAGTGATGGTCAGCAGCGTGATCAACAGCTGGTCAGATTCTCCGAATGCTTGACCAGCACCAATCATTGTTATGTGAAGAACCCGGAGTGATACATTCAAAAGCAAGGAATACGTGATGACAACATGGCACTTTATTTAATCAGTGGCTATTAGATGGCGGGTAATGGTGATTGTGACTCTTAGTCCCACTCCTGCCACATGGCAACTTGGTAAAGTCTCTTGTTATTGGTGAGAAGCAAGGAATGTTTCCCCATGGACAAAGTAATCCATGCTATGGCATTTGATATAAACTGACGATCAGAAGAAAGTATACCAATTATTTTTTCAAAGTATTGAAAACAACACAAAGCACAAGTTGATGCCAATGTTATATTTTGAAAGTATAATAATTTGGCGATAAATAAACATGAGTATACTCAGTAATGAATGAATGAATGTTTAACGACACCACAGCATGAAAAATATATCGGCTGTTGGGTATCAAACTATGGTAATGGGGTAAACATTAAATCACATAAATATAAAAATTCATGATTTAGACAAAACACAATGTAAAGGACTGTGCAAAAAATACAAATACCAATATCACAGTATTTTACGGACACTGAATTTTACTAAACATTTCAATTTGTGCTGTCTTGGCCATTCTCAAAGAGAATATTACACCCCTGCACCATGATGAGGTTACAGCACGCACAGGGGACACTCAGTAAAACCCATAAAATAATAATGTCGCAGTTCACAACAGCACTAGGTGTGACATGTGCGATTTCATAAAGGACCACTCATAACAAAGGTGAATATATTTGACCACAAAGAAAATGTTTCAGTAGCGTGTATGTACACCATGTGCAAGTATGCAAGCATGGACCTGACGTCGGACAGATTTCCATGAATGACAATAAGGTCTGTCCGCTGTTGGCCACAGATACTGCCCCAAACCATCACAGATCCACCTCCAGATAGTTCAGTCTCCTAATATAAACACAGCACGGAGCTGTTCTCTCTCCTGCACGTCGGTATATCCGAGTCCTGCCATCAGCTCTGAATAACTGTAATCTGCTCTCATCAGAAAAGAGTACACGTTGCCAGTTCCGATGTTGCCAATGTTGAAACTGATGTGCCCAATGTAAATGTTGACATCATTATTGCCTCGTCAATATCATCCCTCTTACTCTTGATACCATGCTGTCATAGTCAACGATGTACAGTATGATGACTGATGACATGTCCAAGGCCAGTTGCTGCAGATGACATCACAGTGAGGAATCTGTTACGTAAGTGTAAGATTTTCAGATGGCAGTCCTCGTTGGCATTTGTGATGCGGGGTCTTCCACTCTGTGGTCTGACGGCAGTCCTGCCAGTCACCTGGTGATCATCGATTTTGTGCAATTAAGGATTCTTGCCACATGGGCATAACTCACACCCACATGCACCATGCCAATAGCTCTCTCTCTTTTTTCAGCAGTTAGCCTTGCCATGATTCTGGTGTTTTGCTGTTGACTGAGGCATGACTATTTTTGTTCAGTAAATCCTTTTAGTACTCCAGCGATCACTCCATTTTCTATATTTTCTCAGTGAGAAATTTTCTGCATTGGTCTAACAAACAATACTATTGGACAATTTGACTCTTAGAAACCAGTGACATCATCACAATTGGGCAAACAAACAAAATAACGTCATATAGTTTAAAGATTTTTACGGCTCTCTGTTTTTGGTGTTAACTTCATAAAAAATGTCATTTTAATGAAATTCTTTATAGATTTTGTAGCAGAATAAAGAACTTTTGTTTTTGAAAATTATCTACGAACGTGATTAAATTACAAAGTTATAGTAATTCTTAGAACAGTGCGTAAAGTAGTTTTAATCATTTCTATACAGGTTGGCCTTTGTGTATGTGTGTCAAAAATAAAGTCTTTTAAAAAAAAATAAAAATAGGTGGAGTAATAAAGAACAAACTCGGTACAAGTTATTATCAAATTTATATCCCTCGTGAAATAATCGCTAAAGATCGTGACAATCGAAAATTATTTCACTCGGGACACAAATTTGATAATAACTGGTAACTTGTTTATTATCCTCAAAATATTAACTGCTGGGGGGTCAAACACGTCCAGAGTTGACTATAAGCCTTCGATCGAACTAAATTATCGGTCCCATCTGTGTTAATAGCTATATTTCCCTTGAACTGGTGATCCATCAAATATAAAATGGCAAACCACCAAACAGGACTAACAATTGCTGTGCTTGATCAGTTGGTTATTATAACCTTTGCATTAATTATTTAGGTGGAATGAACAAAAGAAAGAAAGAAAGAAATGTTTTATTTAATGACACAGTCATAGATGAATCAGGGAATTGCAACAATAGCCATGCAATCCTTTCGTTATCACACTTGTCATGTTGTTTGTTAAGCAGCTATCGGTAATGGTCTTTTAAGTACAGCTAGTGTTACTGTAACTGTTAGATGAACCGTGATACCAACCAAACAGTTAGTGCACAAATGGGCCTCAGCATAAAATGTTACTTTGAGAAGGACTGCTTTTCTGGAAAGTGAACAGTGCTGCGTTTTTTATTGTTGAAGTATTCAAATTGTTTGGTAATAAATTCATGTCAATACAGATTAAGAATTTGCCATTTATTTATTTGATTTCAGTGCATTTACATGTATTACACAATTTGTATCTTAATTCAACTTTCTAA
>JAECMU010087707.1:0-11689 GCA_016106625.1 Dracogyra subfuscus
GGAAGGTACATAGCACAGTAATAAAGCGATCGCTTGATGCGTGGTCGGCTTGGACCCATTGGGGTCATTCTCGCTATAGCCAATGCAACTGGTACATTAAAGGCCGTCATATGTGCTATCTTGTCTATGGGATGAGACACATACAAGATCCCTTTCTACTAATGGAAACATTTTTTGAGGTTCAAGTAGAATGTTACCCAGGCGCCAATTTTAATCATTTTCGGACAATGGCCTCAGATTATAAGGGCAAGTCTCAACCCGATACCATTGTTCTTAACATTGGTATAAATTCAAAACATCAAAATCCAACCAGTGAAATTAATCAGTTGCGAAACATGATAACCTCGATTCGGAAACGTATCCATAGGTCAAAAATACTTTATATCGAGCTTAACTTTTTGGACAGACTTTTGGCTAGTCAAAAAAAACCTGCCTCAACCAAATTTATTTGGCTGCAAAAACAATGAGAGTCATTAAAATTATACCTGCGCTTCGCTCGTGTGATTTTCAGGTTGGGCAGGACAACATTCACTGGACAGAAACAAAAGTCAATAACCTTTATTGCAGTTGGATGAGGTACTAAAATTTAAACTAAGGCTGGAAAAGGGTAATGTCCACCCTGATTTAGGACTAGGAACTAACATTGTTAACCTAACTGGTGACACTAACCTTCTAACATCCGCTGAAAAATCATTACTGGACAGGGGTTTGAATTTTGTTCCCACCCCCCAACCAACAACAGGCTTAGAGGCTAAACTTGACAATGGTGTTATGGATACGGCAGTTTTTGACCACAAAATGAAACTGACTGACTATTTCGGCGTTCATCTGGAGAAAAAATCCTATTCATGGAAAACTCTGACTGGTTACCCCCAAATTCTAGTGTAGATCCTGAAATCATTAAAGCTCATAAAAGGATAGTGGAAAAAGTGGGTGATATGACAGTTTACACAAATCAACAAAATATTTCTGTCATGGAACGTTGTGCTCTCACCAAACTACGAAACACCGCAACATTTTTATACAATTGCAGATAAAGGACCAGCCACCGTCATTCTATCAAGGGAGAACTACATCCGGGAAGCCCATCGACAGCTTAATAATTCAAAGTACTACAAAACGTTAAACAAAGCTATTTGGCTTGATAATTGTAAAAAGTTCAATGCAATTACTTAATGTCTAAAAGATCAGGGACATATTAATAAAAAAAAAAAAAAAAAAAAAAAAAAAAAAAAAAAAAAAACCAAACAAGTAAAATATTTAGAAGCCAGGTCACAATCACAAACCCGGACATTTTATCTACTTCCAAAAATCCACAAGCCAGTCGATACATGGACTGATATTGACGCACCACCCGGTCGTCCAGTCATTTCAGACTGTGGATCAGAATCATACAATATTTCAGAATACATAGACTTTCACTTAAAACCAATTGCAAATAGACATGAACATTTTGTGAAAAACACTGAAGATCTTCTATCAAAATTATCAAAAACCGAAATCCCAAAAGATTCGTTCTTGGTTACCCTTGATATTGACTCCATGTACACCAACATAGGTATTGACGCGGGCATTGATGCAGCTAAGAGAGCATGTGATAAGTACCCAGATCCAAACAGACCAGACAAGAACATTATTGAGCTGCTAGAATTAAGCCTAAAAGGAAATTATTTTTAATTGGGCGGAGAAATATATCAGCAAGTGTGTGGTTGTGCTATTGGCAAACGTTTTAGTCCAAACTTTGCATCTATCTATGTCGCCGAATGGGAAGAGCCTGCTTTAGAGAAATCAAGTAAAACACCTCTATTGTACCTCAGATATCTCGTCGATATACTTATCAATTGGCCACATTCTAAACAAGAATTTTGGAACTTTGTTGAGCTATTAAATCAACAGGATGACAATATCAAACTTAAGGCCACCATATCAGATACATCAGTTGACGTTTTGGATGTAACAATTTATAAAGGTACGCAGTTTGAAACATCTGGTTACCTAGACTACAAAGTGTTTTTCAAACCCGCAGATACACACCAACGTCTTCACTGCAAGTCGTTTCACCCACAACACATCTTTAAATGCATTGTTAAATCTCAGATTATTAGATTTCACAGTAATTCGAGTAACAAATAGAATTTCAATGACGCTTGTTCACTTTTATTTAGTACTTTAAAACCTAGAGGATATTCAAAACGGTTTTTAAGAAAAAATAAATCTGAAACTGTTCAAGAATTAGAAAATCCCTTTAGGGCAACTGAAGACTATAAACCATACAAACTTCAGCATAACCAATCACCTCAAATAAGCACTAGCTCCTCTACTACTTGTGCTAAAACCTGGTGTAGACTTCACAACTTACTTAAAATGCAGTTGACTTTCAAATGTCAACAGACCAAAATTGAATATCAAATTCGGAAAATGTAGTATATCTAATTACCTGTAATTTATGTAAATAACAGTACGTAGGACAAACGCAAAACCAACTGAGAATTAGAGCAGTGTGTCACAAGTATGATATTCGGCATGAAGTTGACACCCCTGTCGCCAATCATTTCAATCTACCTGACCATTCGTTGGATGAACATTTTGAAATAATTCCAATTGAACAACCCCTGATACTTGGTTCAAAATACGAAATCGAGATCTTGAGACTTGAACGAGAGGCCTTTTGGATTCGTACATTACAGATAAAACAGCCATTTGGAATCAACGTTGAATCTAGTAAAGCCGTAAAAAGAGATAAACTAATTTTTCCAATAATTTACAGTATTGATATTGGTAAACTTATGAAGGAGGAATTTTTAAATCTGCAAATTGTTATGACAAACCCAATTACAGCATGCCCGGTTATTGTATACAGAAAAATCCAAGTCTCAAGAATATCTTAGTCTCCGCCTAAGCTTACGTCTAAGCCTCTAAACCAGTCAGTTTTTTCAGCGGTTGGATTGTTATCCCTTTCCTAACAACATTTTAAAACACAAATACGTCGTATCCGGCTGAGAAACAAAAACATAGTACTAGCCAAATAAATTTAAAACAAGACTGACCGAAACACAGTTATATTTTCTATATCACAACGGTCAATTTAAAATCAATTTCGAATCCCTGGGACAAATGTTTTTTTGTTTTTTAATTCCTGAGCCAGTGCGTTCATTCATTATTAAATACATATATACGTATATACATACTCACATACATAGAAACACACACATACATACACACACACACACACACACACACACACACACACACACACACACACACACACACACACACACACACACACAATAACTCAAGATACATACATATAAATATATGTATAAAAGTACGTACACTATGTATACACAGTATTCATACTTACACAAGACTCATATACTCATACATATCTACAAACACATATACACACTCATGCACACACATACGCTTATGCATATACATATACATATATGTTTTGACATAATTATCTAATGGATAAAACCTATGGTGTACTCGTATAACGGACGTATTTTTTATATTTATGCACCACATTTACTGTCTAAATGACCAATACGTACACTGACATTTTATAGGCTATTTGTCACGGGATTGGCATGTGTGTGTGTGTGTGTGTGTGGGGGGGGGTTGTTGGGAGGTACGTAGCATAGTGATAAAGCGATCGCTTGATGCGTGGTCGGCTTGGGCCCATTGGGGTCATTATCGCTATAGCCAATGCAACTGGTACATTAAAGGCCGTCATATGTGCTATCCTGTCTATGGGATGGGACACATAAAAGATCCCTTTTTACTAATGGAAACAATTTTGACTACTTGTCAAAATGACGAAATGCTTGACGTCTAATATCCGGTGATTAATAAATCAATATACTCTAGTGGAGTTATTAAACAAAACAAACATTAACTTTTCAACTTTGTTTCTCACAGGAGGATCCTCTACAAGTTGTGCTACACGGCTTGATGGAAGACGGAACCCAGCATTTACGAACATAAAATTGCATGAATGCGTTACATAATATCATATCATAATTAATATGTATGTTAGACTTTATGTATACACTATATACTTTTAGGTTTCACAGCCACGCCGTTATGGATAGTGATAGGTCACAGCAATGCGTACGTAGGGTGAACTACCTGCTACATGAAGTACATTCCATGGCTAATATATAATTTAAATAATAATAATAATATACTTAACTCTTAAACGATTAGTATTGTTACAAAATCAAATTTGCAAAGAAACTTTTCTTAAACACGGGTGTTTAAGCGTTGTAAACGAGTATGCACGTAAGACATAAATATGCTTTGTACATTTGGCCCATTGTAATAGGCTGTCGGTATCCGTCACAATAATGGAGTAGTTATGAAACATAAATGGCTCGATCATAACGTACTTCTTATTTGGGTTATAAACGTTTGAAGTAGCATATTCAATATGCGGTTGAATTTGATGTAAGAACAAATGCAATAATACGCACACTGACTTGTCTCGTTCTGTTTGTCACAGTAATCATCTCTACAGTTTATGCAACTAGATCTATTTTCAGATTTGGATAGTAGACGTTACATGCCTTAGTGCAAGACGAACCCCAATATACCCTAGACCAGTCTGGGGAATAAACTAAATAGATGCATTTCAAAATGCAACATAAGTGTGTAAATAGCATATAACATATATAATTATGATATATTGAAACTGTCAGGCCAGATTATTATTTTTCTTTTAATATTTTAAACCTGTGAAACAAACTATGCAATACGATAGAAACCATAGTTGAATTTGATACCCTAAGTGTAACCGATTGACGCAGTACACGATTACCTACAAACACTAAGTCAGTTAATTTGAATAGTAAGCAAGATTTGTTTGTTTACATGTCAGACAACCGATAGCAAACGTTAGCCGAATGTATGTGCGTAGTATTTAATGTGTATGGATGTGGGTATGTGTGTAAATATATACTCCCTGAAACAGTGCTTTTAGGTCAATGGGTAATGTGTGGAAACCATAAATAGTGTTTACACATTACGAAAAACATCTTGAAATAATGTTTAACTTGTATACAATTTTCCTAACATTGTATAGAAGCAACCGATAATTCAGTAATCCGGGAGAACTAGAGATGAACCGTGATGTAGCATACAACTACGTGTCTTGTTGGTATATGTCCTTTAAAAAAACCCACCCAAAAACCCTGACATATGCCCAGCTTGCAATGTTGAGCATTGTTTATAACTGAGGTACACACATTTTCAATTATCATCATAATACCGTTGATTAAAATGTCATTTAGTGCAAAGCAAAATTACAAAAGTGTAACATTTATGACAGGCTAAAGAGGGTTTCAATTAATGTTGATATTTATTTAAAAAAGAAGAAAAAAAAAGAAGAAAAAAAAGAAGAAAAGTAAATTACATTCACATAGCTAGGCATCGGCACTGATTGGTGTTTCTATCCACAAATCGCAGGCTTTCACAAATTATAATACAGCAATAGTGTAATTACTATAGATATTGTCACACATCCATGTATCTGATCAATAAGTGACATAAACAATGTAATTTTATCCGATTCAGTGTATTCAACAAACGTTGAAACGTATTTATTTGTGCACATCTCGTCTGCTTCACGCTGACAGTATTTGGTGTATTACAATTGCGCTGCATGATAGGCACACCAATTCCGAGAACATTTAATCCAGCAGATATGTGCAATATTTGAAGGAATTGTGCCTTTGATGATACAAACATGAGATTTGGCACACTGTCAGAGCATGCCCTGAGCACGATTTGTAGCTATAGGGTCATCGCAGATTTGTCTTTTTTTTAATAATACTTTATATTTATTTATATGAACAAACAGTTTACGAGATTATAAAGTATGTTGCAAATTAATATTGCATGTCCCAATGTTGTTTGACATGTTAGTGGTGAGTACAAGTCCACGATAATACTCCATTATTAACCAAATAAGGCCTTCCATGGTAGTATTGCAGATGTGCAATGAAATGCAACGTTAGTTCTGAAAACACAGTCCACCACAGTGACAAGGGCAGTGAACTGAAATGCAGTCTTGACACATTTGCACTGTCATCTGTGCCCCTTTTTGCAACCACAGTGGAGGAGTTCGCGACAGGCCTGAGTCACTTCTGGTAGTGTGCTCCAGTGAATTTCCCAACCACCTGTGTCCTTCCTTTTACACACCCAGTCACCTGGGTGGAAGTCCAGGGGCAGCATCCATCATGTGTCCTCAGCAGTGACCAGCTTGGTAGACAGTCCTCTTTGTGTGCTGAATCAGTGCTGCTTGTGTTGGGTGGGGGGTGGGGTCCATCAATTGTTCTACCTTTCTGGGTGAACGGCTGTTTCCGTCCTTGATTGATTCCTGGCTGCTAGTGTGGTCATACAGCAATACCACGAATTGCTCCAAAGGCTTCATCCAGTCTTCTATGGTGTCGTCTGGGGTGGTAGCCAAGGCACAGCAGGCTCCAGTGACACCAAAGGTCGTCCATATATCCCACGCCGTCTCCTTGACCCCGACACCACAAAATGACATTGGTATGGCTATCCATCGATCCGGACCTAGTGTCCTCGCCATCTCATGAGCTGCTGAATTCCCGAAAACTCTTCCCAACTCCAAAGGCAGCCCACAGCTCAGTGATGTTGATGTGTTGGACTGCTGTCACTGCCGGTACTAGCACATCCGTGTCAATCATGCATAATGACACCTTGGTATACCGTTCCTTCACACAATCTTGTAGGTGCAGTAGGATGCGGGTATCAGCCTCCCCATGTGTGCATGGTGCAAGACCTGATATATATCGGGGCTGAGTACAGAGGACTTCAGCATAATGGGTGCAGATTATTTGTTTTTCAGTGTCAAGGTCTGTCACACTAGTAGCAAGGTCTGTCACACTAGTAGCAAGAAAGGAGAACAGCTCACCTTGTTGTTGTCGATGCACAGAAACTCCGGTCAGTTTGCGGAAATGGCACTGGATGGCTAAACACATCTACGAACTCCCTTCCCTCTCTTGCTGCGTGTTTCGGCCTTAAAACTATTAGGGAGATATTCATCCCACATGATATCCACTCTGCTGCAGTTGAGACAGTATGCATGGTAAAAACACTTGCTGCGCGTAATTGGAAAATGTCTTAGCAACACCAGGTCATAGCATATTCACCAGAGCAGCCCCATCAAAGATGATGACATGTACTGTGTGGTTGGATGTATTCTCGTGTGAAGGAACCAGGTCCTCCAAAAAGCTCACCAAATCTGACTTGGTAACAGTTTTCAGCTTGCCCATGTTCGATAATGCTGGTGGACACGCCTGGTTTTGATGCTCAAATAATTCATCCAGATTTCCATCACGTATCTGCGATGCAGTGTACAGCCTAGAGAACAGGGAACAGTCATTATTCAGGGATGAAAGCTGTTGTTGGGACCCGGACTTCTCTCGGATTGAAGGCCGGCTGAGTAGAGGGAGGTTGTTTCTCTATCGGATCGTTGATGGGCTTTGTGAGGTTGACAAGGCACTCGCTGACATATGTGTTATACTAGTCCTGTCTAAGTTCCTTAATCTGGTTCATAGTGTCAATGACTGTTGCATTTGCAAGGACTCTGGTATCCAGTACGAAAATATCTACAATGCTGTCTCCACCGAATGGATTCCTCATGTATTCTGTTGCACCAGTTAATGCTTTAACATCTCGTGCAAATGCCATCAGTTCATGTTTGGTCTGCTCGTGGTGCCGGGTATCAGTGTCATTTCTCTTCTCAGTGGAAGCCTCAAACTCTTAAGTCACACGTGCCGTCTCGGGGCCAGACACCATCCAGCGTCGCAGAGCTGCAGCATTCTCCATCAGCCACACAGCACCACTGCCACCTTTCACAGAGGCACTGTTCTGCTTGTGCTCCTGGTCAGTGGCAATAGAAGACTGAGTATCTTCCAGATATGACACGGCTCGTTCATTGCACCAGCCTTCCAAGGACATCAGATTGTCTCTGTCATCCAGGTTATTGCTGTACTCAGTGTACTACTTCTGCAGGAAAAGACAAAGGCTGTGACTCGATGAGCTGCTCGTGTGCGTGTCACATGGGATGCTTTCAGAAGAGAATGTGCTGATCCAGGAGTAACAACTCCAGCTTGTACAAGTGCTCCTGTCCATCTGTTTCCCTCCAAGATATCGCAATGTTTCTTGAGTGCTGCCTTCTCGATGTGAAGCCCACCAAACATCACCATAAAATGATCTTCGCCGTGAGTCTCTGGCCAGTTCCACTGGATTTCGTTTGCCACTTTGTACATAGTTTGATCCACAGTGATGATGGGTACCTGACCATGATTCAGAATACGTACTGTCTGCTTTACCACAGCCATGGAATGGCGAATCACAGCGACACATGATTGACAAAATTAATACTGAGGATAAGGATAGTTTTGGATGTTAAGTCAGCATTATCGTCATTAAATGATAATATGCACAAACTGTGTCACCATACTATCAACAGATATGAAACATTTATATGTGCATTTATGTGCATTTATATGTGCTCGCTGTGATAATTAGTCATACTGTAATATATTTTGCAAACATAAGGCATACAAAACCTCTTCATATTCCAAATTATGGGCAAGCAAATTGTTGTGCACAAATAATTTAATTTGTAATAGACAAAGACAAAAGTAATTGATGACAAATTTTACTGCCGTGTATGAAACGTTATAACATGAAAACGAGCAATAATCCATGAAAAGGGCACACCTGCCATGTGCAAATGAGCCACATCATTAGAGGGGGTCCAGAGTGACGTTCTCACAGTCAGTAGTTCACTGATAAAGGTCTGGCATCGTCTTCTCAATGAGGCCCCAAAACACTCGAGAAAGGGATGGTATGGGCTGTGAGGGTTGCCTACTGGAACCTGTTTTGCAGATGTGTGGTTCAGATCTGTGTCTTGGTGATGGGTTGTCACGGGTGGTCGGCAGCTTCGGTTGTTTTGTTGATACTGTTGCCATAAGTGTCATATGGTGTTTCTGTAGACGTTGAATTGATATACGACGTTACGCTGCGAGGTCCCATATTCAAGCATCTCTATGACTCGCCACCTGTCATGTTCACGGAGTCATGGCATGACGAAATTGCATCAAACAGTTCACTAATGGTGTTTTTCTGAGTTCTGGACCACTAACGGCTGCACAGAGTGGTAATGATTTGCGACTGAGTGTCTGGCCTTTTATGGTGCAATCTAGACAGGATTTCTCCTGACTATTTCATGTTTCATTGTTGCTGTGAGCTGTTTCATGCACATTTTCTCTGGTTTACATCCATAAATCCATTCATAAATGTATTACTCCGCACAATCCATGTCCACAATATATTTTGCTGTTGGGTATACATAAAGGAAAGACTGCCCTCAGTTATCCAGCTAGTGGTAATATGTTTAGGTGCTAAAAGCACGGCCAAGGCAACAAACTGATGTGTTATCTGTCCCATATTCAATGTGTAGTATATGTTTAGTTACACATACAACATATTGTGGCCCTACACACAAATGTTCAACCATGCATGCATCAGACTGTGAAAGTGGACGCCTTGAAAAACTTATTTCTGAACTTTTTTTTAGGTGTACCCCATGTCAAGATTCACTTGCACCGACCAGTGATCCATAACTGGTTCAACAAAGGCTATGGTCTGTGCTATCCTGCGCAAATAAAAGATTCCATGCTGCTAATCGGAAAGAGTAGCTCATGAACTGGCAACAGCGGGTTTCCTCTCAAATCTGTGTGGTCCTTAACCATATGTCTGACACCATATAACTGTAAATATAATGTGTTGAGTGCGTCGTTACATAAAACCCCCCATCTTTTTCCATGCCACGGTTCATTTCAGTTGTGTGGTTTGGCTCCCGGGTCCATATTTATCAAACAACTTAAGTTGTGACTTAAGAGAGTGGTTCAAATTCCATCAACGCTGGCTCACATTCATTCATCTTTCTCATAATTCACCATCTGCCTATCATTCTCATTGACTTAATATAAAACAAACACTTTAAATTTTCTCCCACGATTTCAATCTGCTTCGACCCTTTCTGTCAGTTTCCTCTGACTCTGTCTTCTGAGCTGTCCACACCATCGCTTACCTGTCTCAACTTCATCCACGGGTGCAGTCTCTGTGTATTTCCCTTCACCCACCTGGTATCCTCGTCCTCTGCCGCTAATAAAGTTGGTCTGACCCACGGCACGAACTAACGACCGCCGGTAGGAGTGGTGCATAGTAGGTGGTTACAAGTGCCTATTAGCAATGCCAGAAGTAACTACTGAACACTCCCCGAAGTGGTCTGACTACGCCCACAGCTAAAAGCTAATGGGGAATGGCAGGTGTGTGGCACGGGTAGGCACAAGAGACAAGCATATGTTGCGGTTGGAGAGACAAGGACTTGGATGTGGAGGTGGACAGAATAGAAAGATAGGAAGAGTTGCCAGATCGGGAAGAAATGAGATGGAATTCAAAGAAGAGAACGGAAAGGGGCAGTGGGATAAACAAAAATAGTTAAAAAAGAAAGAAACAAAGTTGTGACTTAAGTTTAAACTTAAGATTTTGAAATTGACTTATCTATGGTACAAACTTAACTTGATAGTCATCAAACAACTTAACAAAACATAAGGTTTTTTCTTTTTTTTTTTTTTTTTAACGACGTACTCAACACATTATAATTACGGTTATATCGGCGTCGGACATATGGTTATGTCGAGAAAAAAACCCAGTGGTAAGCTGACGGGGATCGATCCTAGACCGACCGCGCATCAGGCGGGCACTGTACCACTGGGCTATGCTGCCCGCTCAAAACTTAAGACAGTGGTCGTTAAGGAAGTCTTTTCTGTTTATAGACCCCCGGTTGAACTCTCGTTTTAAAAGTGGAATGCATGCATTATAATGGGTGGGAGAGGCAAAACAATAAATAAATAAATAAATAGAACATTAATTAAACAAATGAAAATAGGATAATACTATGTTTTAGTATTTACCAGCACATTATATTTGAATACTGTTATTAAAGTTCGGAATGTTTTCATTTTTGTTTCTTCTGGTAACATCAAAGCTGATCTTGCTTTTTAAAAGACATATACACAACTATTAGATAACAATTTGAATATTATAATGAATTAATGTAGAAAAGAAACAAGTTTAAAAAAGACTTGCATTTCACGGCGGTATGAACGAGCTCGTAGACTAGCTGTCTTATCAGCTATGTTGTATATAAAAGCTGAAATACATACCTTATAGTAATTTATGAATTCATAAATTAAATAAAGGTTTCATTTTACTTATAACGTAAACACCGAAGGCTAGCGTATTTCTAATTTCCCTCTGAATGACACCAAACACCACAATCATTATAGCTGCTGTAGTACCTTCAAGGTCAATGCTCGTGATCTAGTGTTGGTTTTCTTCGAGAGGTTACGTCGAGACGGCGTTGTGAACGTCCGATCATAACTTCTATGATATGGTGCTAATATATCAGCACATTAGAGTTGAAAATGGGCAGAATTTTGAAAATATCAATTAGTAAAAAACTTCATAGAATAAATTTAAAAAAAGAAGAAAGTTACAAGCCAAAAATAAAAAAGAATTAACTGCTCGGCCGAAAATTTATATAATTTGGAGCATTTTAGAAGGACAGTCCAAAATTAAATGACAG
>JAECMU010087714.1:9399-24927 GCA_016106625.1 Dracogyra subfuscus
GTGTGTGTGTGTGTGTGTGTGTGTGTGTGTGTGTGTGTGTGTGTGTGTACTATGGGAGTATCGGAAAAGCTGCCGTGTCCATTTGTTAACTGAAAAAGAGATATTTGATACATACAAAATAATTAAGTGTGTGTGTGTAACAGTTATTTTCAGTGCCAAACTAATATTCATGACTATTAATACATATAGTACAAAGTATGACAAATGAGACTGCATGGAATAAAATGACTTTGTATTACATCATCGCTGATTTGTTTTTACTATTATTAACAAATGTTGGCTTCAAAATGTTTGTTTCCTTTTCGCTGACTAATAAACCTTTCTGAATTTTCTATGCTCACAACCTCTTAAAGGGACATTCCTGAGTTTGCTGCAATATTTTAAGTTCTACGAGTAAACTTACATATTAAATATATTTTCTTGTTTAGAATATTAATTACTCTATATTAAACGTGTTTTTGATCGTTCTAATAGTTGTACTAAGTTAATTTTCATTTTATTTCTTAAAAATATGTTTTCGTACGTACGAAATTATTTGAAGACGAAATACAGTTTGGGCTTCTTATAAATATTAAGACGACCAGAAACAAATTAAATATACAGACATTGATATTTTAAACAAGAAAAAATATATAACATGTAAGTTTAATCGTAGAAATAATACCTTACAATGCAGCAAACTCAGGAATGTCCCTTTAAATATGTATTAAAACGTATGACGATTATTTACTTAAAGGGACTGTCCTGAGTTTGCAGCCATTGTAAGATGTTTCTGACTAACAGTATCTTTGGCGACACATTACTGGTACACCAAATGCCGTGGTATGTGCTATCCTGTCTATGGGATGGTGCATATAAAAGATCCCTTGCTGCCAATCGAAAAGAGCAGCCCATGAAGTGGCGACAGCGGGTATCTTCTCTCAATATCTGTGTGGTCCTTCACCATATGTTAAATAAAACATTTTCTTCCTTCCTTTGGCGACAATGTCGTGCTTGTGATCGTGATCTAATGTCAAAACCTATACTAGTTCTAGAATTTTCTTTTTGACTGACCGTTCAAAATTGCGCCTAATTTCCTTAACCAAATTTGCACACTTTTTCTCTTTGGCATAATACTTTGCGACATTCAACATTCCATAGCACTATCACCCCACCCCGCCTGGTACCGACCTTGGTCGGGCTGCTGGTGCTCCCTTGCACCTGCTAGTGCAGGCGGTCCCTCCCCCCCCCCCCCACACCTTTCCTGTTCTGGACAGGCGTGCGCTACAACACCTTGTTCTGAATGTGCACATAAAATTCTATGACATGACATGGCATATTGCTCCTTTACGTGATATATTTTTTATTTCGTACATATGAAATTATTGCACGGTAAATTCTGATTTGGGCTACCACGCACATTAGGACGATACCTTGTTTTTACAGATACTTCTATGCAAAACATAAAAAATAACATTAATATGTAATTTTGATCATCAAAATCAATGTTAGCCTTAAGCGTGTTACAATGGCAACACACTAAGGACTAATGGCTAGGTGGCATAGAGATCGTCCAGTGAACCAGTACTCCCTTACGTTCGTCTTGCTGTGTCGCGTGCAGTCTAGGCAGGGAAAACGTCACTTGCAAGTTTCTCCTCGAGGATTTCTGTCCACTGTCTGATGTACACGACCATGATTTGGACACAGATGACGTTTCCTTGACAGACAAGATGCCAGGCATATGCTGATTATCTGAAAAAGTCAAATTTGCCGGCCATATCATTTAGAGAGTGAAAGGAATGTTTGTTTAAACCTCACATCATTTTAACCTATGGCTCCTCGATGTTAATCATCCATTATTGCAGCACTTTGTTTACAGGAAACCCGCTACACAGAAGACTACTCTTACCGAATGCCAGCAAGATCGCTTTTATTTGAGCCTTTCTATAATCAAGACAGTACATACAACGCCATTTGATATACCAGCCGTGGAACACTGAATGGAGTGGGGGGAATCAAAGGGTCAACCGTTGGGATTAGTCGTACATCTGATTATATTAAAGTCTAGTGCGCAACTAAACTGCATCTCTCCTAGCCCGAGTGCCCTGACTGTAGAGGGCTAGACGGACATTAGAACAGATACTCAGCCCTACTGGACGGCACCTCTACTCGGGCTGCATCCCTCCATGTCACATTATGATGTCAACTTTTAAATAAGTATTTACCTGTGTGTGTTTGATTTGTAATTAC
Organism: Dracogyra subfuscus; assembly: GCA_016106625.1. Taxonomy (NCBI): domain Eukaryota; kingdom Metazoa; phylum Mollusca; class Gastropoda; order Neomphalida; family Peltospiridae; genus Dracogyra; species Dracogyra subfuscus. The sequence goes on from JAECMU010087714.1 coordinate 11,629, forward strand.
GTTTAAAAAAAATTCAGATTATTAATTGTTATACAATTAATACAATGATACAAGATATCTATTGTTGTTGGTTTGTTGTTGGTTTGTTTAACGACGCACTCAACACATTTTAATTACGGTTATATCGGCGTCGGACATATGGTTATGTCGAGAAAAAACCCCAGTGGTCAGCTGACGGGGATCGATCCTAGACCGAACGCGCATCAGGCGGGCACTGTACCACTAGGCCACGCTGCCCGCTAGATATCTATTGAGGCGTCAGGCGACCTTTTTGGGGAGGTGGGGGCTGGTGTATCAAATTCTGTTTATATTTCACCAGATGACCTTATTACTGCCCGTCAGTGGGCCCATTGGGCAATTTTTCGTTCCGGCCAGTGCACCACGACTGGTACATCAAAGGCCGTGGTATGTGCTATCCTGTCTATGGGATGGTGCATATAAAAGTTCCCTTGCTGCTAATCGAAAAAAGTATCCCATATGTCCGACGCCATATAACTGTAAATAAAATGTGTTAAGTGCGTCGTTAAATAGCCAATTTCCTTCCTTGTTAATCTTGTGTACTGTGGTATGTGCGAATAAACTGTCCGTGTTCTCAACTATTACTTTTGCATGGTAGTTTTCGTTTAGCTGTTTTCTTGCGAATCTTCACTCTGGGTCTGGACACGGTTAAAGACTTGAGAACTCGGCACGTGCCCGACTTGATGACGTAGATCCAGTCGGCAGAGTTACTGTCCTTACACAGTAACACTCCACGTCTGAAACAGAAAAAAAATCTCTATATACGTGAGTAATCATAAATAAATAACCTACGGTGGATGATACTTCTGATGAATAAATGAATGTGTTAAATATGTATGCCCGTTGCGAACACAACACAAGACAATTTCATCTATTCCGACCCCATATAACCGTAAATACAATGTGTTAAGTGCGTCGTTAAATAAAACATTTCTTTATTTCATCCACCGCCTGTAGGAAGACTGCCACTCTCCCAGGACCAGCTTAACAGAATGAAGGTTGTTCGCAACCGTACCGTTTCAAATCATCTTAACAATTAAAAGCTATACGCTTGTTAATGCCATCTTAAAAATAAGAGTAGGGAACACCAACTCTGGCATAAGGCAAATGTACAGTAAACTCATCAGTAGTCGTATTTTTCATTGCCTCTGATGCCAACATCTTTATTGGCAATAGATAAAACGATTCTTAGACTTTTAACGTATATCCACAGTACGCCTGCTTCCCATAAAGTCTGTAACGTGCCCCTGGTAATTGCTGGTCGTGGCAGATCAGATACAGACACCATGTTTTATCTCTCCAGATCCGTCGCGATCTGTGATGTTACCTAACGTAGGTAAACAGACATATATTGCGATTATTGTATTAACTGACGAATATAAAAAGACATATATTGGGGTTGTTGTATTACCTGACGTAGGTAAACAGTCATATATTGGGATTATTGTATCAACTGACGAATGTAAAAAGACATATATTGGGGTTGTTGTATTACCTGCCGTAGGTAAACATACATATGTTGGGGTTGTATTACCTGAGGTAGGTAAACATGTTGGGGTTGTATTACATAATGAAGGTAAACAGACATACTAGTAAATTAGAGTTGTTGTATTACCTGGCGTGGGTAAACAGACATATATTGGGATTCTTGTGAACAGACGTATTGGGGTTATATTACCTAAACTAGGTAAACATACACATATTGGGGTTGTTGTCACCAGACGTAGGTCAACAGATATATGTTAGGGTTGTTGTGTCACTTGAACTAGGTAAACACACATATATTGGGGTTGTATTACCTGAAGTAGGTAAAACGACATATGTTGGGGTTTTGTATTACCTGAAGTAGATAAACACACATATAATGGGGTTGATGTATGACCTTAATTAGGTAAACAGACATATATTAGGGTTCTTTTACCTGAAGTAACACACATATACTGGGGTTGATGTATTATCTGAAGTTGGTAAACAGACATATTATGTTGGGGTTGTGCCACCTGAAGTAAGTAAACACACATATACTGGGGTTGATGTATTATCTGAAGTTGATAAACAGACATATGTTGGGGTTGTTGTGTCACCTAAAGTAGGTAAACAGACATATGTTGGGGTTGTTGTATTACCTAAAGTAGGTAAACAGACATATATTAGGGTTGTTGTGTCACCTGAAGTAGGTAAACAGACATATATTAGGGTTGTTGTAGGGCAGTGTGTGGATGGGCCAGCCCTGCAGTAGGTCGATGGAGTGCAGGAAGCGGATGTGGTCGGGCTCGCGATTTTTCTCTACGTGCATAAAGATGTCGACGAAGTCGTCCCTGCCCACCGCCAACAGCTCGACGTCGTCTTTACATGTCACGGTCGCACTACGTCGTGCACCATGCATCAACGCCAACTCCTGAAAATAAATATATGTTATGGTTATTTGCAAGATTACGTTGCATTGGATATGTGGCTTTGCCATATACATTTTTCATAATTGTTACCGTTAGTAGGAAATAAGAACTAAATGGCCATATTTTTCGACTGCTATAAGGGATTGATATCGCATGCCTACACCCACTCCCCTTCCCTTAAAAAGATTAAAATAAAATATAACAACACATTTGCCAATTTTTATTCACAATTAAATAGTTTCTTCAGTAAATGGTAACATGGGGATGAAGATTCACGACGCATATTATCTAATTTAGCTTTATTCATAAAACAAACCCAAGAGGCATATTTGTATGTGAACAGTCATTCTTGCCAACACCACTACGCACGCACGCACACACACACACACACACACACACACACACACACACACACACTAATAATAATTCTAATTAAAAAAAACTCTTACACCGAAACTGTTCCCTTTCTTGAGTAGCGCTACCGTGTTGGCGTATTGCTCTTTGGTGATCGGGTTTGTCTCCAGTACAGTGACCACGGCTAAAAAATAAAGTCCTTCAGTCAATATCTCTGTGATATGTTCATGTTACACAGCACTTCGACCTGCGCAGGTACTGAAATAGAGAACTATCGCGTTCATTCTCGTAGTAACGTAACTTAGGAAATTAGGATATATGGGTAGAAGAGATTGAAATACTGCGCTGGCATACTTGTAATGAAGTAAATACTGTAGGCGTTTCGAAGCAGGTGGGCGCCATGTATTTGATTGTGTTAAAAGAAAATTTCTGAGTTTTTTGCTGCATTGTAAGATGTTTCCGACTAATAAAATACTTCCACGATTAAATTTACATATTAAATATATTTTCTTTTTTAAAATATCAGTGTATGTATATTCAATGTGTTTCTGGTCATTTTAATATTTTTTAAAAGCCCAAACTCGATTTTGTCTTCAAATAATTTCGTACGTACGAAAAACATACTTTAGGAAATAAAATAAAATTTAACCTATTACAAATATTGGAACGATCAGAAACACGTTTAATACACAGTCACTAATATTTTATGAAGAAACATATATTTGATATGTAAATACAATCGTTAAAAAGTATCTGTTAGTTGATAACATTTTAAAAATTGCTGCAAACTGAGGAATGTCCCTTTAAATGTAGAAGAGATTCAAATACTGCACTGGCATATGTGTAATGAAGTAAAGAGGCGTATCATTGTGTTATGGGACGGTAAAATAGCATCCAATAAATTGCTTATAAGTTATAGGACAAATATTCATTTAATAATTATTTAGAAATCATGTACATAACATTATAATTTTTCTTACACACCTGTTGGTGAGAATATTATTCGTTATTTTTGATAACACATACTTGTCAACACATTAACATTTTAGAAACATACGACTGGCTGCTCCTAGGTGATGACCAGGTCACCAACGCCTTACCATCTCATGAAAACAAACAACAACAAGAAAACAGTCGAATCGATAATTCCGTGACGTACAAGTTGACCAGAAATGGGTTTTCGTTGGAAAAGGCATTTAGAATTTTTTTTAACTTGTTTTTCAGGATACGTAATAAATATAATACTACATTCGTGTCCGTTAGATACCATTATCTCACAACTCGTTTAAAAATGTATCCAACTCGCTTTCGCTCGTTAGAATTGTTTTAAAACAACTGATGTAGTATTCTCTATATGAGAATTGTAATTGGTTAGAATGTCTGCTTTTTATTTTATTATTAAGCTATATCGTGAATTTTACGAAATAGTTATATCGTTATCTACCCATTGCGGTTCGTTTGTATTACTTAGAATGAAATTATTGTAAAGTAAATCAGAATCAAAACTGATGAACATTTGATAAAACAAAATAGATAGGTTGACAACTTAGATAATTTGAGATGTTTCCTTTTGATCAGTAATCGACATTAACGTCTGTATCATTGTCTGAAAAGGACATCCTAAAGAATGTCAATAGTTCCGTTTCATAATTAGAAAATGACAGACATGTTTGAAAATTAAACCTTCCACAACTCATTAAATTTTCAAAGATCTGGTACATCAAAGACTTAATAATATCCATGTGTAACTGTCGTCCTCGCTCTGGGAATAAAACAATTCCCAAACTGATTCCATAAATTCCGTATAGCACTCCTGTTCATGAAACAATCGATATATCTTTACCTGTTCCGGATAAAATGAAGTAGAAATTGTCAGCTGTGTGGCCCTGTCGTATTATAACTCTTTTAGCCTCGAAACTGCAAGAAGAAAACTGTCAATACACTCAGATATATTTATTTTATATATAACTCGGATGATAGAATTTTTGCATTCTTTTCCATGGGTGGCAAGATTGAATCCTCGCCATATCAAGGAATCCATATGGGTATTTCGGACAACTAAGGTTGTAATATGTAATATTCTGCCTGTAATAAGGTGCTTATAGAAGCTGCAATTTGAAAAGCAAATGTTTTTCTTTTTTAAACGATGTATTGTAAATCCTGTATGTTAAGACAGTTAATGTCCTCTTATTCAATTTTGTAGTTAAATTGGGGTTTTTTTTTCTCCATTATTTACTTATGTTAGAGTAGACGAAAGAAGTATGATTATCCTCATGTTTTCCATCTTGTAATAAAAGACCGAACTCCTTTTCCAACCATCCTCACCAATCTGTGTGTATATATAGGCTATCGCATCAGTGTGGAAGTGCTTATAAAACATTTTGCTGTTGCGTTTTACATATTATTTTATATAACCAATAGGCTTAATAAATTATAATGAACCAGCCGTTGCTGCATCTTGGTGAGGAACCCGTCTCAGATAATAATAATGTTCTTCATGAATAAGGAATTGAATATGTTTGTTCTGGACAGACAACGAAACCGACAATCACCGTGCATGCCATCCGACATGTACCAGGGACCGCTACATCTTGGTGGGAACTCCCTGGATATTATAATGGTCTGAGGTAATGCCGATCAATGCTTGTTATTCGTTTTCTTGAAGAAGGGAACAATAAAATGAATGGGTTTGTTCTAGACTCACCGTTCGTACCAGCCGACACGGACGAGGGACTGCTGCATCTTAATGGGGAACTCCCCGAATACCTCGACCGCTGAGTTGAGCCCCACCAGGGCCAGACGCTGCTGATCCGGGGTCCGGTCCTCCGGCTCCATCGACAGAATTAGCTTCACGTCCGCGTTGATCTGGGTCTGGACAAGAGAAAGTATACATCCATCTAAACAGTATTGATAATACAGTCAATGTCACTTTTAAAATTGTTTCAACGTTCATAAAACTAGTAAACGTATCTTCAGTTTAAAACCAAACAAACTGGGCGGCAGGCCAGGGTTCTTATTAGTGGTACTGGTGGTGATACTGATGTTGGTTTTGTTGTTGTTGTTGTTATTATTAATGGTGGTTGTTATTGGAGAGATTTTTTTATTTTATTGCTATGCTATATTTCGTCATTTTCAATACTATGGGATATACTATAAGCTATTTATGTATGTACCGATTTCTTCTTTCTTAATTACGTCAAACCAAACTGAAATGATTTACTCTTTTTGTTAAGATGGGACGGACTATAAATGAAATATGAATATTAATATTGCTAACTCTTTTTTTAATAATAGGAATCAAAGTGCATAAATAAATTACTAGTAAGTACTTTGTCATCCTTCCAGTTTACAAATAATTGAAATCAGAATGAAGGAAGTGAAATAGGGAGTTAAAGGCTCTTAATGGATCACTGGAATATTATAAACGTCATAGCTTCTTGTGGATACATACTGAATAAACAACAGATCTCGTTACACAGATGAGAAGAGCGCACTACACTGCACTACACTTTCAACAGTCTATACCTTCTGTACCTTGTTAATAACTTCAGCGTTAGTGTTACTGTGACATCAGAGTTCAAGGGTGGCACCCTCACCCCCACCCAACCCTGCAGCATATATAATAAATGTGCTATTTTAATAAAGAACTGCTCCTTATGTCGAGCTATAGATGTTTCTATAATACTGAACTCCACTGATTCTTACTTACTAAAACCCTCCCTAACTCACTTCAGTCTAGATATGACTTTGCAAAGGTTATGTTCATATCTTCAGAATTATTATTGCTATTTTATTGTGCGTCATTAATACCAGTCATTACAACTGTGTACTCTGTTTTGTGCAGAGATTGCTCACCATACTTGAACGTTCTACAAACCTCTCTTTTCACTTTAAATTCGCCGGGGTCGAAGGTAAGGCCAAATCGTTCGTAAGCTCTGCGAGAAGTCCCGATGTCATCGTGAACTTGTGTCCATGACAACATGCGACATTCTGATCGCTGCTGGTTTTGCCTTAATACAAAGTTAATAATCTCATACTTTATAGTACTAGTATATCATATAGATTAGTGTCATAGAGACACACCACAGTATACAAACACTATATGCAAGGAGATGCATTACATATTTCATATTATGCAAATACCATATACAATCATCATAAATATGTATGTATTTAGTTGGTTTTTTATCTACTATTTATTGATTAATTGTGTTATTGAAATGAAACTTACGCATTCGAGTTCAAATCATTCAGTTTAAAGACATTATATTACGGTGATGTGATTGTGATTTGCAGTATGTTTGTGCAAGTATGTGGTATTATTCCATGCAGTATAAAATCATTAACAACTAATATACTAATCAAAATTATTCCGCACCATGTTTTTGTTTGTAAACTGTATTATGATGACGTGTTATTATATACAGGCATAGTAAACATTAAACAGTTTCCCTTTTATAGATGAAAAATTACATAAAAACACTTGAAAGTTTAAAACAGACTATAGGAAATTTATTGTCACTGACGGTATTATTATACCACTGAGGTATCATGTGTAGTATAGTCTATTTTAGATTATATGTGTAAATTGCATGTGTGTAGATATTAAATCGTCAATATGATATATTTTTACCTATAAAAGACAAATGTTAATGTTTATTATGTCTGTTATTTGAGTATAATAGCAGGTCATTATAATTATAATACAGTTTTTAGGATTTAGTTTTAATCATTATTATGTACTAAGCAATACTTTTGCGAATATTTTGTGTGTAATTTTGATGAGTTCTTAAGTCGCAAAATATCAATTATTATATGTAATCACTTATGGAAAATACAGCCATATGGCTACTGACCACGATTCTGTATGTGATAAGATGTTTTGACGGTGATTCACGAGCGCATGTTATCAATGCTGTACTTATTGGAATGAACTTAGTCTGGAGTGGTAGTCCTCGTGGCGGAGTAAGAGGGATGAAATTTCTCGAAAAGGATCTTCTCGTGATGGCTGTCCTATAGATGAAACACTGCACTTAAAATCGCCCTTCGTGCATCGCTCAAAGAGGACGGCCACTCTCAGACAAGTGCTTGCTGTCACTCGACAACAAATATATCGATATAACGTATTTGAACTGCTTTTAAGTTTGGTTGTTTAACGACACCGCTATTGGATATTAAACATTTGGTAATTTTTACATTATAGTCATCAGAGGAAACCCGCTACATTTTTTCTAATGCAGCAAGGGATCTTTTATATGCACTTTCCCCACAGACAGGACTGCTGTTAAGAGCGTTGACGTTCTTGTCTATTATACTGATTATGTCTTCTGTGTAATTTCACATTGATTGGCACGGAACATATTACTAACTGGTGCTTAAAACACGCTGTCCTTATCATTATTATTATGAAAACATGCTTCATAAGAGTGATCATGTGATAATAAACCTTTACATTTTACCACTGTCAATGTTATTTCACACCGACTGGCACAGATCATACTACTGACTTAGACTGGTGCTGAAAACACACCATCCGTATCAGCGTGGTTGCAAACCATTGTGATTCGTTGTGAAAACATTCTTCACGAGGGTGAATATGTGATAATAAACCTTTACACTTTTACCGTTCTATTCGGATTAACCTGCGGAATCTAGGTACTATGAAATGCTGCCACTTCCTGTAAAAATATCAGCATTTGTAACAATGCACTGCATTTTCAAAGCGTCTAGAAAACATATACTATGATATAACCATGAATTATAACCGTGTATGCTTGAATGATACTTAAAATTACTTAGATTAAATTATCCCGAACATTATAGAATCGTAGATCAACAGAGGCAAAACACATTATATATATTTATTTATTTTGGTGATGGTAAGCCCTATTTTTAGTATTTTTACAGTAACACACAATGACAGTTTTATACATATATCTCTACTTGTGTATGAACAAAATACAATAGTATTGCAAGACGTTGGATACGACCTTACAAAAACATTTCAATATTAGTTTTGCTTTGCAGGTATTAAAGAGAATACAGTTTTCTGCCAGTATGTATGTATATATGTGTATATATATACACACACACACACACACACACACACACACATTCATGTATATTGTAGTTTTTACATAAAATACGGTTTTCAGCAAGTATATACTAGTATATTGTAGATATGACGAAGAATATTGTTTTAGGAAGTACACAGCTGAAAGGTAGCAGATTAAAAACATACCTGGTGGAAATTGTTATGACTGAATGTTCTGTTTTCAAAAAGTATTCACTTGCAGGTTAAAAACTACCATTTACCTGGTGGAAACTGTTGCCTTCAGCAGCAGCATCACTGCCCGACCTGCACGTCGAAATCTGACCAGAGGCTGGGAGTACAAATTTAGATGGATTGGCATCATTGAAGAAACATGCATATATAAATATAATGAGATGCAATTTCATGTTTCAACTGTAACATTGGATATTTATATTTTAAATTACATAACTCTTTAGAATAGATCATCCACGTTTATTGTCTTACCATCGCACGCTGGTGGTTGGGATTGGAAACACCAATCGGTGCCACGAAACCTGTGCTGTAATGATGCGCTCTACCGAATGAGTTAAATCCCGCCCACTGATAACTACAAACTCGTTACGTTTGCTTGCTTGTTTGATTTGAGGATTAGATTTATGGGGGGAAGGGGTATTTGTTGTTGGTTTTTGTCGTGGATTGGGGGTGTTTGGTGGAGGTTTTCGTATTGTTGATCGATACAAACAAATTAAAAACTGGGTATTTGCTTTTTCGGATGATATATTTTGAACCAGCAAAAGGTTTCCATCGTCAAAATAGTATTCAGTACGAGACATAATATTCCAAGACGTAACATTCTCGCCAAGTCGTTATGAAGCAATCCGTTTTAACAATGAATACATAATGAATGCAAGAACGAGTGAATGAATTAAATGATTAATCGTCTTTTATTGGAAATGTTATGTGTATGGATAATGCATTGTTTTATATTCTAGCAACGGTTCTCAGAAATTTACCTTTCAAATAAGAAGAAAACATAAGCGTTATAATGCATCTTCATTTTACAAACACCAAACGATCATAAAGGTGCAACAAAGAGCTTGTAAATTGCAACTTATTTTAATAAAAATAATTAAAATAATTTGTCTTAAAACCATTTACAAAAAAAACACCGTACCTTTTCAACATAGAAATAGATGAGTCAAAAAACAATATCCTTCAACTTACGGCCTTTGGGTGATTAACGCATTCCATGATGGCTTCTTTTGTATTTTCTTCCTTCTTTTTGGTAACATTTACACTGTGCATAAAACTGCGCATTCTGTTAAAACGCATGAAATATCCTTCCATGATTGTTATGTAATGTTTACAACAGAATTCTCACCAACACGTATCCTGTTCACATCTATTGGTAAATAACAAGTCTTGTAAAATTATCTGTATACAGATACATTCACTTTACCGTCTTATTTAACAACAAAAAAACGCCACATAAAGTCATGTCTTAACCTATCCGTTAGAAACTCGCCAGCGATCACACAGTGAAATGAAATCGCCGTGCAATATGGCAGGTTTTTGCATGCCATTACCGCATGCAATTAAAAGCTTGGCAAGATGTCTGCATAATTTATCATATCAATCAGCGTTTAGCGGTGAGTGAAAGTCATGCCGGACGGAGCGAACCGTTTAAGCGGCAGATCAAGATATTTAACCGCCATGGTTAAGAGACATGGCAACGATTGAGCCAAGATTAAATCGCGTCTTTAATTAACTCCATTTATCTCTCCCCCGTGAAACAGAAATGATGTATGTAAGGATTACATATGCTAGTTCATAAAGTACGTAACTAGGTAGGCTACAGGTCGCATGATAAACAGGGGGATCTTAAAATGTTTCTAGAAGTTTAAATATTTTATTTCCTAGAAGGAGAAAGAGAGACAGACAGACAGACAAAAAGACAGACATACATAGATACAGACATACAGAGAGACAGACAGAGAGAGAGAGAGGGGGGTATCATGTATAAAACTAGAATGCTACTAGTAAAGCCAAAGCCATGATTTCTCGTGTGTATAAAGTGCATTACTTATACTAGTAGTATAGGTAGTGAACAGATAATCAACCCTCATAAATACGTGATAGTTTTATTAACTTTTTTCGTGTTTTTTTTTTAGGGGGTTTGGGGAGCGTTTGTTTTTTGAGTGGTTGGGTTTATAAAGTTAGTATAGAGTTTATATTTCAGCTTACACAATAATATTATATTAAACAAAAGAACGAACAAGCAAATGAAATAAAGAACGAACGAACGAACGGACGACTGCATGCATGAATGGATCATATAGAAGTATGTATGTCTGTCTCTGTGTGTGTGTCTGTGTGTGTATATCTCTCTCTCTCTCTCTCTCTCTCTCTCTCTCTCTCTCTCTCTCTCTCTCTCTCTGTGTGTGTGTGTGTGTGTGTGTGTGTGTGTGCTAATTTATAAATGTATAAAAATAATAATATGAGGCTTCGTTAACATTCAGAGAGCAAGCTTCCAAAAACAGATTAAGCGGATATTATTGTGTGAAAAAGACTGGATTCGCAGTTTCCATTTTTGAGACACATAAATGTATATAGTACAGTATAGACGAGAGTCAAAGTGGTATCGACGTTAATTACTATTGATCTGAAATGAGCTTTGGATTCATTCTTCATATGCATATCGTAAATGTTTCCTACAAATCTCGTGTGTGTGCCTGTGTGTCTGTGTGTGTATATTACTCTCTATCGCTCTCTCTATCTCTCTCTCTCTCTCTCTCTCTCTCTCTCTCTCTCTCTCTCTCTCTGTGTGTGTGTGTGTGTGTGTGTGTGTGTGTGTGTTAATTTATAAATGTATAAAAATAATAATATGAGGCTTTGTTAACATTCAGAGAGCAAGCTTCCAAAAACAGATTAAGTGGATATTATTGTGTGAAAAAGACTGGATTCGCAGTTTCCATTTTTGAGACACATAAATGTATATAGTACAGTATAGACGAGAGTCAAAGTGGTATCGACGTTAATTACTATTGATCTGAAATGAGCTTTCGGTTCATTCTTCATATGCATATCGTAAATGTTTCCTACAAATCTCGTGGAATCACTGAAATAGCTGTTTCTCCATTCACACAGAGACCAGTCCGAAATTATAAAATCAATTGGCACTGTTACGCCATGAAACTTCGAAACCTGATTCGCAATAAAGTATTCAAAGTAATTTATCAGCGAATCGCTGACATAAACGATACATTTTTAAAAATCCTGCTGAAGGTTCAAGCACGCTGCTCTTGGCACACACATCAGGTATGTGTGACCAGGACAGGGATAGTCAGACTGAATCCGTGAAACTCACTTTAGATTCGAGTCGATCCTGAAGGCTGATCACTTAACCAATACTAAGGTGTGACCAATCGAGCAATTGTTTTCCGTCTGAATCAATGTGTTTCGGGTATCCAACTAGGAACCTAATTCACAAGGCTCTTTTAGGCTCTGCTAGACACCAAATCATCCTCTTTGCAAGTCTTTTATCATTGTACTGCGAGACCGCAAAGTTGCGAGCGTTTAGTGAAATAGGCCCCAGATTGTTTCTGATTCATGTAAGGTTATAAATAGAATGCTATATCTTGCTTTATTTTATTTTTTTCATTTTCAATATTGTTTAACGTGCACATTCAGAGCAAGCTGTTATAGCGCACGCCTGTCTTGGGCACACACCTCAGCTATCTGAGCTGTCTGTCCAGGACAGAACAGAAATTAGTGGTTAATTGTTATTGTTAGTGAAAGAGAAAAGAGGGTGTAGCGGCCATACACCTACCCAATGAGTCCTTAAAAACTCGCTCTGGGTGGGAGCCGGTACCAGGCTGTGAACCCAGTACCTACCAGCCTGTTGTCCGGCGACTTAACCGCTAGGCCACCGAGGCCGGTTCTTGCTTTATTCAAGCCGTTCATATTTATAGTATTCGATCGCTTATGAAAGAAAGGATAATAATATTTGTGTTTTATTGGCATTTCCTAATATGTTTTTATTTTTTCTTCGTATATACTTGCATACACTATTTCATTAGATGTGAATACAGTAGCTATAAAAAAAATCCCTGTATATGTGAAATACAACGTCTGCTTCATATGTTGCTGTATTATATGATTGAATGAGGATGTTAACGATGTAATCAATGGGCTATAAAATTGGTTTCAGGACACTGTAAGCCAAAGTAACGAGGCAGAAAGAGAAACATGCCCTTCTCTCTGTTGTTATGATATGTTTTTTTTTAATATTGTTACTATTTTTCGTTATTGCTTCGATTTACTTTATACACAAATGGGGCCAAATTTAAAACTAGCCTGGACCCAATTTCACAAATCATCGTAAACCTAGTTTTGCGCGTAAGCGTAAATTGACGACAAAACTACAATGCTTACTACTGTTATAGTACAACAAATACGCATGGGCGTCCGCAGGTAGGGGCGGGGGGGGGGGGGGGG
>JAECMU010087735.1:2367-16293 GCA_016106625.1 Dracogyra subfuscus
TATCTTACCCCTTTAATATCTCCTCCAGGCACACAGTAGTGCAATTCAGCGTGTCCCCGTTTAATAGTATTAAATATCTCACCCCTTTAATATCTCCCCCAGACACACAGTAGTGTAATTCAGCGTGTGTCCCAGTTTAATAGTATTAAATATCTTACCCCTTTAATATCTCCTCCAGACACACAGTAGTGCAATTCAGCTTGTGTCTCCGTTTAATAGTATTAAATATCTTACCCCTTTAATATCTCCTCCAGACACACAGTAGTGCAATTCAGCGTTTGTTGTTGTTTAACAGTCCTGACTATACGAACCCAGATAAGAAACCTGATCGAACATTACAACACGTGATACATACGTGCTTGTATGAGCATATCACAGACGTTCAAAGAGATTCTGTATATTAAAACGTAATTTAGAATAATATGTTGGGAGTTTTTTCTCAAATTACAGACATGCACAAAAGAAAATAGATAACTGAAATAGTGCATTTTATAAGACCATTCTACCATAACTTTGGAAAATACTCGATTCTGATTGGCCAGTTACCTTAAATCGTAGGTATCTAATCATGGAGAGATTTAATTAGGCCACTTTACTCGCGTATAAAACACGGTACTAGCATTGACAAACATGTCAGCCAAACAAAGTGGCACCTTTCACATCGGTACGCTTCAGGACGTTTTTGATATAAATCCAGACTGGTTTGAAAACGAAATGTAGAGTTGCCAACACAATTAAATGATGAAAGTAAGTACAAAAAAAGAGCAGTTTTAACAAGAAGAAATGGCAAAATAGCTTTATAATACTGTAGCCTACGATGCCTAGTTATAGCAGACGATCAAATTTTGTTACGGTCGACGAGTCACTTTTTGCACCCTTGTTTTGGCTTCGTACACAGTAAATAAAACATATCCAACGGTAATTTTTTGATATGATATACTTGACAAAAGGCACTTTTATTTCTTTCATATTTTGAAACATAAAATTAATATTTTCTACAGAATTAAGAAAACTGGAAAACTACCAACCTGTAAACATTGTTGTCTGCTCCATCTCCACCAGGAGGTGAGAGTGCGGGGTCATCTCTACCAGGATGTGGGAGAGCGCAGTCATCTCCATTAGGAGGTGGGAGAGTGGGGTAATCTCTACCAGGAGGTGGGAGAGCGTGGCCATCTCCACCAGGAGGGGGATAACGTGGTCATCTCCACCAGGATGTGGGAGAGCGTGGCCATCTCCACCAGGAGGGAGAGAACGTGGTCATCTCTACCAGGTAGGAGAGCAGGGTCATCTCAACCAGGAGGTGGGAGAGTGTTGTTATCTCCATGAGGAGGCGGGACAGCGGGGCCATCTCCATGAGCAGGTGGGAGAGTGGGACCATCTCCATGAGGAGGTGGGACAGTGGGGCCATCTCCATGAGGTGGTGGGAGAGCGGGACCATCTCCACCAACGCGGGAAAAAGCGTGGCCATCTCCACCAGGAGGGAGAGAACGTGGTCATCTCTACCAGGTAGGAGAGCAGGGTCATCTCAACCAGGAGGGAGAGAACGTGGTCATCTCTACCAAGAGGTCAGGAGTTAGGAAAGCAGGGTATCTGTACCAGGAGGTGGGAGAGCGGAGTTACCTCTACCAGGAGGGAAAGCGTGGCCATCTCCACCAGGAGGGAGAGAACGTGGTCATCTCTACCAGGTAGGAGAGCAGGGTCATCTCAACCAGGAGGTGGGAGAGCGTTATCTCCACGAGGAGGTGGGACAGCGGGGCCATCTCCATGAGGAGGCTGGACAGCGGGGCCATCTCCATGAGAAGGCGGGACAGTGGGTCCATCAGCATGAGGAGGCGGGACAGCGGGGCAATCTCCATGAGGAGGGAGAAAACGTGGTCATCTCTACCAGGAGGTGCGAGTGCGTGGTCATCTCCACCACTAGGTGGGAGAGCGTGGCCATCTCCACCAGGAGGGAGAAAACGTGGTCATCTCTACCAGGTAAGAGAGCGGGGTCATCTCCACCAGCAGGTGGGAAAGCGGACCCATTTCCACCATTTTAGCAGTAGTTTTGCTTTCGTAACTAATCTACTTCTTTTGTATCCGAAATGCCGTGTTCCCCCCCGCCCCCCCACCCACCCACCCATATTAGACTGCTTTTGTATTTTGGTGCGATTCTTCCTTGAAATGACACACGCTTTTCAACAGTTACCTGTTGGACCACAGCTTTGCTAGCTTTCATCTTGGTTCAACAGGCATACCGAGATCCTTGAAGGAAGGAAAGAAATATTTTATTTAATGATGCACTCAACACATTTTATTTAAGGTTATATGGCATCAGACATATGGTTAAGGACCACAAAGATACAGAGAGGAAACTCGCTGTCGACACTTCATGGGCTATTCTTTGCGATTAGTAGAATGGATGGGATCTTTTATATGCACCATCCCACAGCCTTTGATATACCAGTTGTGGTGCACTGGCTGTGACGAGAAACAGCCCAATGGGCCCACCGATGGCGTTTGATCCCAGACCTACCGCACATCGAGCGAGCGCTGTACCACTGAGCTATGTCTTGCCCGAATCTCCCACATCATTATTACGAACAGGGTCCAGTTTCACAAAGCAATCTTAGCACTATGATCACCGTAACTGCGTAAGGTAGTTATGCACTTACGGTTACCTTAGCGCTAACATCGCTTCACAAGATCGCTTCGTGTTACGTGACCCAGGTCGTTACAAAACGGAATACACAGCATATATAACAGTTCGCTTCAGACAAAACAAAGGAACACAATTGTAGAACTTTTACTTTATTGAATTTAATTTAAAAAAAAAAAAAAGGGGGTGGGGAGGAAAAAAAAGAAATAAGAACAAGATGGATCAGATTACTAACAAAGTCCACTTCTTTGTCTCCCTCTTCTCAATGACTGCTTTTGTTTGACTTCTTAAACCTAACAGGTTGACCCGTTCAATGTCATCAACAATTTACATTCTGTCACAAACTCAACCACAAGTGTAGGGACGAGTGGCTCCTATACAAACATTTTCAGTTTTAAATTTAATCCACCGATAGACGTGTTTGTTTTGTTTAATGACTTCACTAGAGCACATTGATTTATTAATCATGGGCTATTGGATGTCAAACATTTTGTAATGAGATACAAATAGAGAAAACCTGATACAGATACAGTTTTTCCAGGAATGTACCTAATAAAAATCAGGTGGGTTAGGATTTTTTTTTAAATAATGTTTCTTTCATTACATTCACCTGGGAAAAAATGACACTGCAACTGACTGGTCTCTGCCATCAGCCAAATCACTCCTGAAATGGTACAAGGTGAGCAAAATTGCCAAAAAGAATAGTCTAAACTGGACACTCTTTAAGTAAAAAGTCTGGTTTTAAGGTGTCCGGTTTCAAGAGGTTCTCTTTATGTACAGATATTTAAAAAGGGGCCATGGAAAATGTCCGGTTTGGTGGGATTCCGGTTCATAGAGGGTCCGGTTTTGAAGTGTTTCTGACTCATCATACAAATTCATTTAATGTACTGGAACAATTGCATACGAAGATGGAAATCAAAGTGAACAGACTTAGTCACCTATGATATATATATATATATATATATGTGTAAAACAATATCTTTGTGACATTAAACGGGTCAAGTACATTAGCATACAAGTATGCTGAAAATTATGTGTTAATTAGTGTGACAAAAAAAATAATAATAAAATAAAAAATAATAAAATCCTAGTTACTATATACAAACTATCAACCATTCTTCATAACAATGTATTTTCGATTTTTTTTTAAACTCTTGCAGTTTCCTTTTTCCTTTTTTTTGTAAAGTTTTTTTTTTTTTCTATTTCTTAAAACATGGACAATGTTAATAATCCGTTCTATATCTGTTCTTCATTTACATTTTTAACACACAAAAAAAAAAAAAGATAAAAAAAAATCTCTAAGAGATAAAAGCACAACATGTCATTGTTGATTATCAGAGATTGAGTTTTTCATTTTTTTTTTTTTCGTTCTTCAAATTTTGAATAAATTTTCAACTGTATTATGACTATTGGTGCAATAGAAATGACCTGACTTAAAACTTTATATTTCAACATATGATATTAAAACAAGTCCCTGATCACACAATGGGTATGAATCGGTCAACTCTGTAGCGGACAGTCCGTGATAAGAAGTACTCCCAGCGAGAATATGGTAGCTCTTTGTTACTCTCGCTTTTCGTTCAGTTCTCTTGGGGTGGGCGATGTTTCAGCTGACCGTTCAAGCGGATTGTGAGTTGAGGGAGCGTCGACGCAAGGTGAAGTCTAATCTTTCTTCGGTGGTCCAACAGTTTCCTTCGCCTGGTGGGCCTGTAACACAGCCACTGCCTCCTCCACCTAATTCAAAAAAAATGTTTAATATTAGGCACAAAAAAAAAAGAAGAGGGGGAAAAAAATAAAATAAAAAAATAAAATAAAATAAAATAGTCGTGGCTCTGGTCAGATGCAAGTTACAGAACAGACTGCACAGAAAAGGTGGGTATATTCGTTACCGAAATTAGGGCCATATTTAAATTGAAATCAGAATGTACTTCCTAGTTCATGTGCGATGGCATTTTGGCTCCAAGTGCAGTTTTACCTCA
The DNA here is from genome assembly GCA_016106625.1 of Dracogyra subfuscus. Taxonomy (NCBI): domain Eukaryota; kingdom Metazoa; phylum Mollusca; class Gastropoda; order Neomphalida; family Peltospiridae; genus Dracogyra; species Dracogyra subfuscus. The sequence goes on from JAECMU010087735.1 coordinate 6,985, forward strand.
AAGCAAGAAAAGCCTGGACAAAAATCAGTGTCATACAGAGGGAAATATAGATATTTTTAAAGCTAACACGCAAGGTTCAAAACCAACGCACGTGCTGACCAGAAATGTATTTTGTTTAGCCTTAAAGCAGTATTCTCGTAAAACGAATGGAATGGCATGAATTTGTCATAAAACGTAGGACGTTCCAACTAACTAGTCATATAAGACAATGTCATTTTAATTTCAAGGTATTCTCACAGTACGATTCGATGATATGCAATGAGTACGCCCCTTAAAAGTCTGTTTACAGTCTTCGCCATGAAAGACCAGCGATCGCTCGCGCTCGCCTCTGCCTCAAGTGTTTAACACGAGCAGCGTATCGATCGTCCTTACTTTTTAGCTATGATTTTTAAAAAATTAAATTGAAGTTAGAAAAACATACTCGCAAGTAATTACTCACCTGAACTACGTATGAAAATCGGACTAACAAATGTCTCAGAAATGTATGCGCAACAGCAATCGATAAAGTAACATTATATAGTAATACATGGCACATTTGTACAAACATATTTAATAAGGAGAGCGATTGCTCGCCTGGCTCAATTAAGGAGAGTGATCTACAGTTCGTCTTGATTTTACTCATGGCGAAGACTGGTTTACAGACAATTAGAGCACACTGAATCAGCTACTGGAAAGAAGGAATTAATGTTTAACAACAACCCAGCACAAAAAATACATTGGCTACTGGGTGTCAAACTATGGTAATGGGGTAAACATTAAATCGCATAAATATAAAAAAATCAAGATTTAGACCAAACACAGTGTAAAGGACTGTGCAAAAAACTACGAATACAAATATCACAGCATTTTACAGACAACTGAATTTTACTAAACATTTCAATTAGTGCTGTATTGGCCATTCTCAAAGAGAATGTTACACCCCTGCACCACAATGAGGTTACAGCACGCGCAGGGGCAGCTACTGGATGTCAAACATTTGGTAATATCCCGATATATGGTCTTAGAAGAGGAACCGCCTCTACAGGTTTCCACGTGTAGCAAGCGATCTTTTATATGCACCATACAACAGACAGGGTAGCACATATCAAGGCCTTTCATATACCAGTCGTGTTGCACTGGCTCAAATGTTAAACAGCCCGATGGGAATTGATCCCAGACCGAAGGCACATCAGACGAGTGCTTTACACCATGGCCACATCAACACACCCATACCCACTCCCACCCTGAAAATAATACGAGTTTAATGTGTTATCAAGACGCAAACTCTGCAGTCACGGGTGCCCATTTCTTTTTTATTATTTGCTTACTACACATTAAATTCATAGCATGTCCCTTACCGAACCCCATAAAGTTTCAGGGACACAACTGTGTGAAAAATGGGTAAATTGCCATAAAAGTTAAAACTTTTCAGTAACATGATAAAACTATACAATAAAATGGTCAACTGTATTTTAACAACAAAAAAAAACACAAAAAAACAAACACCCAATTGTTTTTTTGATCTCCGATTTTTTAAAACCTCCAGTTAATTAGCGAGATTTTAAAGCACTTGGTGAAGTTTGTTTTAATTTGGCAAATCATTTTATGTAATAACTGACTTTTTAAAAGAAAATAAGCGTTGATGAAATGAAAAAATTGGCAAATTGTTTTGCACACCCAGAGCAAGGCCTACATGGAAACACTGAAATATTTCTGAATATCTACCAATATAATTGAATATCTTGAATATCTACCAATATAATTGGACATCATGAAAGAGTTTTAGTTTTTTACCTTTGCTTTCAGCGACTCGCTTGATTCCAGCATGTGCAGCAGTTCGGAATTGTCGATCTCCAGCAACATTCCTGTGATTTTGCCGGCCAGATCTGGGTGCATTCTCTGGATGAGGGGGAACAAGCGTTCTCCCAACATCTGTTTCTGCTCCTGTGGCGGAGCGGCAGCCAGCATGGTGGCGGTCAGCGGCTCCTGGCCTGGAATCAGCACAGACTGCTGTGGAGGCTGGAATAGAAACAAAACGTCATCTTTACTGATGTTCTGACGTTATGATGTCATAGAAAATTCATTGATCAAGGCTAGAAAATGGAAGGAAGGAAATGTTCTATTCAACAAAACACTCAACACATTTATTTACGGTTAAATGGCAGACACGTCGGACATGACAATGACACTTGATGAACTCGGCTGAAAGCTTTACAAACTCTGCACAAAATGGACAGTACATGACCAAGAAACAACCGAAATGGCTGACACATGGTTAAGGACCACACAAATATTGAGAGGAAACCTGCTGTCATCACTTTATGGGCTACTCTTTTCGATTACCAGCATGAGATCTTTTGTATGTGCCATCGCACACAGACAGGATACCACATAATACAACGGCCTTTGATATACCAGTTGTGGTGCACTGGCTGGAGTGAAAAATAGCCCAATGGGCCCACCTGTGGGGATCGATCCCAGACCGATCTCGCATCAAGCATTTTACCACTGGGCTATGTCCCACCCTGGCTTGGTGATGAGGGCCACCAATAGACTATTATAATAAATTTCACAAGGAAGCTGCCATCTTAAAAGTTAAAGTTTATTTTGTTGTAATTGATCAATTGATCAAAAGGTTTGGATATGGTGGTATGGAATTGAATGCAATCAGTCAATTGGGAAGGGGGGGGGGGGGGGCAATACCCAGAAGAAAGAAAATGTGTTATATTTAGGTAAAGAAAATCATACAGAAATGATAAAGAGTAATCAATTTTATCAAAAAGTTAACTTAGAAAACCAAAATCTGCCAAACATTTGGGTATGGAGCCATATCCATTTTACCCTCTAGCAGAAACTGACTACACAAGAACGCTCAGATTTAAAGTTAAAGCTTAAACTCGTTTTGTTTAACGACACTTGGGTGTAGAAAAGGTGTGATTGGGGACTGTCATAGCAGATTTTCACACGCGACCAAACAATATAGTGTCAAATGTTTCTTAGTTGAGAATTCAGACCCATGACAACACTGTACATACTTTGAGCAGGGAATAATTTGTACAGAAAAACAATTGTTAGCAGTTGCTGCTAATCATTTTGTGATTTGATAGCACATTTGTAAATTTAATCAGCAGTTTCTACACGGCTCATGCATGTAAGTTATGGACAGCACAATTAATCCCTTTAGATACCAAGATATTTTGTGATTTTCATGTCTTCAAGATGTATTCTAAGCAATACGATATACTGCTGAGTATGAATAAATCATCATTTACATCAAATATAATATAATGATTATTACAAATATGTGCATACTGGAAAATGGAAAAGATTGAAACTGATTTTCCTTTTCATAACGTTATCCACTTCTCCCGTGGGTCAATTTTGCGAACTCACGCGTTTACCGTAGACAAATTAACAACAATTTTGAACTTATGTTTCGCACAAGTGATGTCAGCACAAAAGTTATCTTCAGAACACCGAAAGTCAACTACCTCCAGGACTTTTAAGCACCATTTTGGTACTTTTTCAAGGCTTTTTTACATTTTACCTAATACATGTGACGACATTGAAATTTGGATTGAACACTGAATGTGACATTCTAACATTGAATTATTCAAGCCGAACTTTGCTTAACTGAAAGAGTGAAAACACCATAATGGTAATTTTGCTACTACCGCGAAAGCAATATCAGTGATCCATAGTGCGAAATTGGTTCGCACGTGAGCTAGAATGACTAGCAAACTGCGATGCGAACCCCAACAAATTATTCCCTGTTTGAGAGGACATTAAAAAAATTATTTTATTATTTTTGTATGGCAATGAATTGGGATAGAGCCATGATAAACAGAAGCAGGGCGACACAAAACTGGGGCAGGGCACAGTGTCCTTTTATTTACTGGTGGCTAGAACTCTGCCAGCGCTTTACCACTGGAATACATCCCACTCGTTACTTGAAGGAGGAAAATATTATTCAATTAAAGCACTTTTCACAACAATTTCCCCAAATTCAAGCACTTTTCAGTTATTGTGACATATTAGAACCATTACCACCACTCCAATTCAAGGATTTTTGAAATATCTGTGCACTTTTCCCCACAGACAAGACAGCACATACCAGTCATGAGTCACTTGGGATTTTTATTTGTTCAATGTGTTGTTTTCTTCTGGGTTTTTTTGGGGGGAGTGAGGTGGTAGAAACATATATATATATAATAGAAGTGGTTAAAAACGAACATTTGAATAAATTATAAGAACAATTTCTTTCCACCTTTTTGCAAAACATTTTTCAATAAATAATAAAATTCGATTTCGGGACACATCAACGAGTGCAATATTAATTTTTTTTTTAATAATAATAATAATTTAACACATAATAATAATTATTCTTGTCATAAAATAAATATATATATATATTAATATATTTAAAACAAACATAATAATAAAACAAAATTAAACACTGAGCCGGAGTTATCTGCACCAACTCACCTGTTGCACCTGGGATTGGGGTCCGGGCCCGCCCTGTGGGTTTCTCATCTGGCCCGGGAACTTCATGGTAGGTCTTCCACCCTGCATTTGGGCCCCGAGGGGTCGGTTTTGCATTCCTGCAGGCATGCCCATTCGCTGACCGGGGCCGCCCGTGGCAGCACCGGACTGGCCGGTGATTGGACGAGCAGACATCGGGGGCCGCATCTGGGTCTGACCGGCAGCACCCGGTCTCTGGTTTCTCATCTGAGAGTTGGGCATCGCCTGGAAACCTAGCAACACAACATACACAATTACAAGAGGATGAAGTTAAAAGAGTTATTTGTTTGGTTTAACAATGCCACTAGAGCCGATGATTTATTAATCATCGACCAATGGATATCAAACATTTCAACATTTTTTCCGTGTCAATTAAATATTGTCCAGCCCTTGAAATTCGGACATGTTTGCTACGGCAGTTAAGTGCCATTGTAAATCAATTTTGCAACGACACTACAATGGCAATTTAAAAGAAAAGATTAATGCTGTCAAAATTATTCATCTATGACCCACTGCAGTAATAATATGCTAAAACATGACATCTCAACTTGACTTTTGTAAGCTTCTATACTGGAATAAACCGATTTACATTAAATTGAAAACATTGGGCCACACTCGATTATAGATACTTTTTTTTTCTATTATCTGTAATTGGACAAAGTTCAGAAAAAAATGCCTACAGATTTTTCACCACTCTCAGATTTGCGATGGCAATGAAATGCTGTCGCAAATCAATGTTGCGAGAGCTTTTGCAAAAGCATTGCCGATTGCTGTCGCAAATTTCGAGGGCTGATTGTCTGTTTCTTTTACATTCATAGCAGGGAACATTTGTTCAGTATCAAATTGGAATTCACTACACAATTTTAAAACGGCCCTCTACATTGGGACCAAATAACGTGACTATAACATGTCATACTATCTATATAAAACTACAAGTAGGAGATCCATCTGGTTCCTAGATGCGAAAGTTAAAGCAAAGGAATGTAATTGACTAGAAAAGTTGATAATCATGATTTTGAAAACAAAATGTTCCCTGTTATCAGGGCATGAACAACAAAAAACAATCATCCACAAACTGATCAGGGGAAACCACTCACATTAGTTTGCAGGTGTTTTAGAGGTTTTTTTTCATACCCAAATGAACGAACGTAAAAGAAATAACAGACAATCCTTAAAACTAAATTTGAAACATACTTGCTAATAATAACATTAACAATTGATTTTGTATTCTGACACTTTTTTGGGTTTCTAAACAGTAATGCTCAATACAAATGTAAGTTTACTGACATCAGATACCACGTTCCCCAAAGTTATTTTTATTTTCAAGAAATGAACTGGCATTGCTACGGCTTGACCAACGGAATGATGTTAAAGCAACCCCTGCAATTAAGAAAATGTCCACAGCAAAAAAACCCACATGCCAATGAAAAAAATAAAATCTTCAGTAGTCCAAGGCAAAAAAGTGCTAAGGAGAACGAAAACCCCACGGCACTGCCTATTGCTGTGGGCAATTGCAGGGGTCGTACACTGCAATGAACGAGATAAAAATTTAAGAAAGTACAGCTCTATGACCAACATGAACACAATGTACCTGCGGTTGTCTGGTTTGGTCGGACCTGCGTCTGCCATCTTGGACTTGGGCGCACCTGTGGCATCTGAGTTGGAGCAAAGAATCCACGCTGAGCCTGAGGCATTGTGGGTACAAAGTAGCCTGCCCCACTTGGTTGGAACATCTGGTTGAACTGGGCCGTCTAAAAACAGGACAGAAGCAAAATTAATTCACATGATTTTATTTATATTCATTGGTTAAAACTGAAAATTATGTTCAAGATTTTGTTATCAGTACTGCGACAGCAATAGTGGCCCAGTGCAGTGGACCTAAGGGAGAAGATGTGGGGACCGGTGACGCTGCTAAGGCTGACTGCGGACTTAGTCTACAATACCGGACTATGCATCTAACATGGCTGGGATGGCAGAAGAAGAAGAAAGAAGTTATCAATACTGGGTGGAATTCAACTGTTTTGTAATTAAGTGAATGCTGCAAACCGTATACCTCACAAATCAATTCCTCAAACATCTTTTTACACAGCTTAGGAATGTTGAAAAGTAGCCAAGGGAGACAACTTGAGCATTTTTTTGTATTATTTTTATTTTTAATTTGATGAAATATATATTCTTTTATTAATTATTTTATGAACTAAAACCTTGAAGCTGAGATAGTCAGGGTTTCTGCCAGAAGATAAAACTGGTATGATGCAATACCCCATTTTTTTATTTTTTTCAAATTAACCTTTTAACAAAATTAATTACTCTCTATCATTACTGTGCAAGTTTCTTAACCCTAACATATTCTCTCTGGAGGATGGCTCCCCATATTCTGTTGACTGTGGTCGCATTCAATTTCATAGTGCCATACCCAATTTATTTTTTTATCTGGCAGTAACACAGATGTGTGGTTTACCTGTTGCCTCATGGTTGTCATGCGTTGCATGTACTGAGAAGCCAGGTGGGCTCGTCGATCCTCCTTCCTCTGGGCCAGGGCTACGTATAAGGGTTTTGATACAATGATTCGGCCATTCATCTCCGTCACAGCCTTTGTTGCCTCCTCCGGAGAACTGAAGCAAACGAAGCCGAAGCCCTTCGATCTACCTCCTTCACACATGACCTGAAAAAACAAATATCTCAATAGTTAGTGGTCCTCCTTCACTATTCTTCCATCCTCCTCCCATGAAAGTAACAGAAAATAAACATTCATTTAAAAGCATTTCAAACATTATACAAAGCTGACACAGTTTTCATCACAGACCAAACAAAGTGTTGTTACGATGTTACATTAAAAAACATACAAGGTATACATGTAATAAATACAGAACTACACATACATTTCACTTCCCATTTATTGCACTAGTTTATTTTGCAAAAGCTCATACCAATCAACATCCAACACGCACGGACTATTAGTTACGTTGTACACAGTACTCACAATTTGGTTACATGTGTTTATATCACCATTTGTCCATACGTATGCAACTATTGATTACTGTTATAGATTATTGGCATCAAAAATACAGAAACTGCCATTATTTATGCAGATGTACTTTGTCACATTATGTCATCAGGGCTGTGGAATTTACTTACTAGTAACAGCTCACCCAAAATGTAAAAATAAATCTACATGCTGAATCAGTATCAAATCCCACTAGCACATTGGGCGACTCACAATTCTGAGTTCTGTGATGTCGACTTCCACATTGATAAAAACGTTTATTACACTGCGCAGTACCATCTGTAATGCCAAGTCGTAGTCGTTTTAACCTCTGAGTACTGCAGGCGAGATATCTTGCCCGACATCACGCCAGTTGACATACTGTCAGGACTTTTAGATTGCACCGATTTCGCAACGGTAAATGTTGTGCCCAAAATACGTCCGCCCAAATTAAAAAATAAATAAATAAATAAATAAATAAATAAAAGCTGACCTTTTTTTAACCAGTATACACAATACTTATTGCAAAATGCACTTACGAGCATTGTCGAAATATTATTTCCTATCTGAATATGTAATAACATACCGTACAGTTCGAGGGGACGATTTTCGCGATTGCAGACAAACGGGGACAAACGGGGACGGATCGCGGAATTCGGTCACAAACGCAAGCCATGAAATAAGCGGCCGGTCACGGTCATTGTCCGGTACAAATTTGTAACTTGACAGTAACAATGTCGCTTGCGCCCGTCACCATGTCCGAAGCTCGGGCTGTTTTGGAGTCGAATACAATAATACTTAATGCACGATACAAAATAAAATAATTGATTACGAATTTAGTAAAGCTGCGAGCGACGTGTACCAGTGGGATTCGAACCGGTTCGCGGGACACTTGGTAGTCCAACACAAAGTCCATCTACAGTCCGCATTTCCGGGTTTTTTCATAGTCTTGATTTTGCAGGAACTCACATCGTAAAAAGTGATGTCACGCATATTAGTAATTGACCTTTCGTACTTAGTGTATACTTCCTGTGGCGTTTTCTTTTAAAGTTTGCAATTCAACTTGACTTGTGGTTAACAATTAAAGGATGCTGACCAAAATAAATTCAGTATTTGCTGTAAAAGAAGAGACAGGTTTTGATCATGACAAATCAACTCAGTGTCCCCAGTATCCGCGGTGGGCAGCCGCCGATTAAATCATGCCCCAAAAATTCCCAAACGAATAGCTACCCCGCGGAGTAATATCTTAAAATCTAGCACTGAACTAAAATGGCAAAAAGAGTATTTAGTTGAAACAAATGCCTCATTGTGGCGACAGTTTGAAGAAAACACCAAAGGCGAGGTTTAGTCTGGTCCCATTTCTCAGAAAGATGCTTATTTATCGATGTGCGAGCATTTCTTTAGGATTATATCCCACATACTTTTCTAACCTAATTTGGGTATGCTGAATCCGAAAAATTATGTTGGCCATCTCAAAAATGATGTTTCGATGGTCAAAATGACCAAAACAAATTGACCATCTACGGAAATAGGATTGTACCGAAAATACATTGTAGCCAAGTATAATAATACACCAAAACACGTACCACAGCGTAACAAACACCAGTGTAGTTGCTAAAATGTCAATTAAATTATTAACATAATGTATTCCAAGAAAGGACATTTGTCTTTTCTAATTATAATAATGTACGTGAGACTTTTAGTACGAAAGATTAGAGCAACGAAAACGGACAGTCTGCTCCGAAATTTCAAAGATAGAAGACACCTGCGAAATTTGAGAAATAAAATAAAAATAATTGTATAGAAATAGTTGGTTCTGAGTT
>JAECMU010087789.1:0-11419 GCA_016106625.1 Dracogyra subfuscus
AAACCAATTAATGACAGGTGTGGGATCAAAGGCCGTGGCATGTGCTTTCCTGTCTGTGGAAAAGTACATATAAAAGATCCCTTGCTGCTAATGAATAAAGCAGTCTCAAAAAATAGAATTGAAAATTACTAAATATTTAACATTCCAAAGCCAGTGATTATAAGACTTCACCTATGTGGTCATGTGGGATATAAAACGTACACCCGAGGTGGTGGATATTTTGACCTTCGAGGAGGCTTGATGAAGTCTTTGTCTCTCATTCATTCAGTAAATAAACCAATATTTTACACAAACATACAAAGCTAGCTGAATATTTATCATAAATAAACTACACTATCATATTTTGTGTGTTGAATATAATTTAACATTACTAATTAACAAGATAGCTTTTATAATGAAGGTTTTAATAACAAAATATTAATTTAAAACAATGTCTAATGACCTCACATCATCATCTCACATTAATATGATGTCATATATTACCAATTATGTTAAATGAGTGCATGTGCTATCTCATATAAGATAGAAATTACATAGATTTCTTGCATTGGGATAGCTTTGTCCCATATACCTGAGGATGAAAGAATAATAAATCCGTGAAAGCTAGTGGTTTTGTCAAACAAAAACTTTACAAATTAAAGGCATTGCGAAAATCTACTACATTGTTACTTGGTGGGGAAAATATTGTCGACAAACTTGCTATCTGTTGATTCATGTATTAAACTTGTGCTGTGTCATATGAGGAAATTCATTGTTAGGAAAATCATGTCGGCATCAAAACTAAATTATAAAGTACAAATTTTGTTCACTGGACTTATAACTAAAATACAAACAGATTTTGTAAAAAAAAAAAAAAAAAAAAAAAATTAGTTTGAATATTATTATTTTATTTTGTTTTACTTAATATTTTTATTATTATTTCTTTTAAATTATTTTAATGATTTTTCAAAGCTTCATTGTTATGCATGCACTTCACATATTTATAAATGGCTTGAGTTGATATGTGGTTACAGTCTCTATTTCCTTCATACACTGAATCATATACATGACTGCATTAAATATATTTTATCTTGGGCTATGCATTATATATTCTACTGAAGGATACGGTATTTAAATTACATGTTATGTAAGGTTCGACTGATTCAGGACCTTCCGTTTTAAATAACAGTGCATATCTAATGGTTCTTGTTCATCTATCCATAGTTTGGTCCTGTTTAACTGAACCCCAGCACATTTTCAAATACAGCTATTGGGTGTCTACCATACACATGGTGGGACATAGTCCAGTGGTAGAATGCTCACTTGTTATGCAGGCAGTCGGCGATTGATCCCTATCGGTGGGACTGTTGAGACATTTTTTATTCCAGCCAGTGCACCATTATATATCAAAGCCTGTGATAACACCTTTTTGCAGTGATTTTCATCAGTCAGTTCGGTATCAGAATAATATGTTTTAATTTTGACCTTGATATGTTTTTTACTTTGAAGGACACAAATTAAATTTGACTTTATTATCACATATATATTTATAATTTTTTGACAGCTAAGAATGGACTACTGTTTTCATGGATGTGTTATAGATTTCTCTGTTTATTTTTACTAAAATGTCTTGTGAAAACCACTGTTTACATCTTTCATTCCTCCCTCCTCCCATCCATTCAGCAGCACTTTACAATTTTAAGATTCTAAAGTGAATAGGGCAAAGCTTATTATAATGGATAAATTAATTTACAGTTATCTTGTCACAAATAAATGTGTCGTGATGTTGGCTTTTTTAAGAAGTATGGCATTGTACTTATAGAGAAAACTGCTGTGTATGTGTGTGCTGACTCATCTGGGTGGTAAGTGGACATCATCCATATTTATATCACCTAACCAGCAGTGATAACAATACTAAGCACATTTAAACGGAAAACACGCCACTCACTCATTCATCTTCCCGTGACTGAGGTGGTGTCTGTGCTGGAGGTACTAGCTGGAAGACGTAAACTTTGCCTGCTATTCATATAAAGTGTCTGTATAAGAGTAAATATTTATTTCATCACATTTTGCCACCTGTATTACCTGTTTGCCAACTGCAAAACAAATCTGAAAGCATACTGGTGCCTGTAGTACATTATACTATCGAATTATCACTGTTCCAATGTAATTATATATCTATCTATCTATCTATATATACATGCCAAAGTGTTTTTGGATATCCTAAATATCATATATTAGGAATAAAAATTGTACGGTATTATGCGAGCATAATACATTATTTTTATTTCTAATATAGGATATTGACAATACCAAAATACACGAGGGTAATAATCTCTTTATCATATAAGCTCAAGCTTAATACAATGTGTTTTTTGTAAATTACACACGCAATTTTAATTCCAGTCCGCCATTACTAGATATTCAAATGATGTAAGAATATGTGGCTCGGTATATTTTTGAATGGAAATGACATCAAACTCTAATGATGTAATTTTGAATGGAAATCACATCAAAATAAAGTTACCGTAAACCTAACATTTTTTTGTTTTCTGAACACTGGACAGTATCACCCAAGTACATTTGCTTACATGTCAATAAAGTTAGTGCCAAGTTCTATTTTACATCTAATTTGCAAAGTTATCAAATTTCTTAAAGTATGTGATCTGAAAAATACCACATACTTTGATTGCACTGAAAATATAAGATATTATATGATAAATATAGATATGCACATATGCATACACATACACATACACTTACTCTTGCAAACACACACACACGCACACACACGCACACACATATACATACATATATAGATTTATATAGATATATATATAAAGCTTCTAATTCAGTGTATGGTGTTTTTGTTAAAATTAATTTAAATATTTTAATTAGAATCTATTGATCTGGAATATCTGAGTTAATTATTTTCCACTGCATAGGTTATAATTAAGGTATTGTTAAATTCTACAAATTGTATCTCAGGTGTTTTATAATTCCAAAAGATGGAAGAAATTAATTGTTTTATTTCCACAGATTGCAATTTAAACCATTTTATTATTTGTTTACATTTAACTGAAATGATTTCAGATTCCACAAATTGAAGATAAAATGTATATTAAATTGTATATGACATATATATTTTTACTGCACAGATAGTATTTAAAATATGTAATTATATATTTTTATCATATGTTCAGTACCAGTAATTAAAATATTTTAAATTTCACAGATTGTACCCATTTTAAAAAATCCAGATTTAAAAGTTAAATTATTTTATGTTCAACAGATTGTAAGTAAAAAGAAAATTGTGTCATGTCACTTTTTATATAGCCCTGCAATTAAACGTTGTTTTGTGGCTTTTTTCCAATCCCCTTCCATTGACAGGGGAGGGGGAATTGTTTATAGAAAACTGGTCATTTGTTTGGTATAACATTAATAGACTTCACATGAAACCCAGAGAATGCAGAAAATATTTTTGTATCTGTATATACAGTTGCATTTTTTGATATATAATGTGTGAGTGATGAGTTAAAGGAATTAATCCTAAATAATGTTTTTGTGATGCTGTATTTACGGCAACACACTTAAAATAACTAAGCTTCCTTTGAGCTTTCAAGAATGAAAAGTAATCCTAATTTTACTCAAAATATAATATAGTGTTACAGTGCTGTCTGTGGGTCCAGATGAACTGACAGCAAATTAAACTTGACAGTTATCCGCCTTTGTTATAAATGCCCTTCTTTGTATATGGTACTTATTTGCGGTTTGTTAAATATTATACATTTTATAAGAAGTACTATTGATTATATACTTTCCTTTTTGTGTTGTGTATTATTTGTTTTCTTTCTTAAATTTTTTATTCAAATTGTACAAAATAAATATATCAATGTTTATAACTTTGTTCTTATTATGAATTTCCTGTTTTAAAAACATATTTTACATTAAATTTCTTCATTTGATTTTGTTCTTTTCAATAATTAAGTATTTAATACTTTGTGTTTTATTTGTAATATATCTTTTGGTATTTAAATAAAAAATACTTGAGTAAAACTTAAAAGAGAAAATCTGTTACTTACAGTATATTAATTGAAGAAATATAATTTCAAGTTTTTGACTTACCTGTGAGCTGTGTGATGTTTATCCACCAGCGGTTACTACAGACTGGAAGTCACCTGAACCCATCTCAGCTAACTGTCCACCTATCTCAGTCACTTGATACAAGGACATTTTAGTTTTTAAAATCTTTTCCAATATTATCTTTAATAACGGCCTCTGTGTAAAGTGTTGGGCAGTATGGGAATGCGGTATACAACAGGTTGTACGCAGATCATAGCCAGGTTTATCCACTGGGGCCCTGTGTGCATGAGTCATCAGTGGAGAGGCAGGGAGCCTTCATTGTGCACGTTTGTCAATATGGCCAATGTCATGACTACTTGATTATGCAGGTTGTGGTTGGCCGGCAGTCTATCATGTGTTGGGTAGATGTGATGTAAACCTGTTTTCTCTATCCTGTCGCTGTTTGTTGGTTGTTATTTTATTGCTGATGGCTGTTGGTGGACACAGATAGTAGATCATTAATTAGTGCAGTCAGTTCTAATGACATTGTTTCTTTGTATATAAATCAAATGTCAGTGGGCCCATTAGGCTATTTTTTGTTCAAGACACGATTAGTATATTTTAGTCAGTGGTATGTGCTATCCTGTATGTGGGATGGTGCATATAATAGATCCCTTGCTACTAATGGAAAATGTAGCCAGTTGCCTCTCTCTAAGCATTGCAAATGACCATCCTGTTTGATCACAGTGGTAATCAATGTGTAATATTTCCACATATACTTATTACTGCAGCTTCCTGTGGCTGCTTGTCAATTTTGTGTCTAATTAGTGGTCCCATTCACTGACACCTATAATCTGAAATATTGTGAATGTTTAGTCTTAATGAAAATTATAACAGATACTATGAATTCTTCTTGTTGTCTTGTTTTTGTCTTTTTGTTGGGGGTTTTTGTGTGGGGCATTTTTATTTGATCTTGCATTCACACAGTACACACACAATCTGGCTATAATTACAATATATATGTGAGAGAAAAAAACTTTGTATACATACACAAATTATGAAATATCATAAGATACACTTATGACTGACATCTTCATCTTATTCTGGATCGAAGTCTTTGCTGGAGAGTACAGTTCTGTCTTTATACGACTTTAACATGTTCTAAACATGTTTATACTATTGGTAGTACCTTTGCAATTCTACATATATGGATATTGTTATAGATGTACATTTTAAATTTATAAAATGTAGATTCTGACCCTTTAATACAATATGAGTCTTTGGTATGACGTCATATTTTAAACATGACGTCAGAGAAAGTTGTTTACAGTGAAGGGGAGGTTAGTCTAGTAAATACTGTAACTTTCGAGAAACATCTAGCAAGTTACAATTGGTATAAAAACAATTTGAGTATGTTCAGAGACAGGCGATTTTCTTATTAACAAACAACATAGCCACATGTTGATTTACATCTGAGTTCTGTGCAGACACCTCATCCTATATTCGCAGTCACATCTGCCGAAGACTGAAGATGACTGCAACGACTGATCATGAAGATACATCGGAGATCGACATTTCATGATTTTGTGGACTGATTTAGTGACATTTAGTAAGATTGATAAGAATCTGATTATTGTCATTAGTTGTAATTTATTTTCCATATATACTGACTTGTAACTGTAACTTTTATTTAATTATTTTATTAAATTGTTAAATATAATACAGTTATATGTTGGCTTCACGTAAATAATAGGTCATTTCTACCATACTGTAACAGAAATTGGGGGCTCATCCGCAGATTTAGAACACTTTTGGCAAATTAAAATGACAATTTATATACACTTGTATTTTTTTAAGTGAAGCCAGCGAATATTCAACATGGTTTTTGAAGTAAAAATATTTTTGAAAAAACCTGTGGTTAGTGAGTTTGAAAAGTTGAAAAGATCAGAGTTAATGCTACTTGCCAGGCATTTTTAACTAGGAATTGAATCCTCAGTGAGAATACAGGAGCTTAAAAATATTGTGATTGAGTGTTTAGTGGAGAAAGAAATATTTGATGAAACAGTTTTGGATTTGATTGTTGAAAGTGAAAAATATCAACATTTATTTCCTGATGTTCCAAACAAAATAACTTGGATATGTCATGATGTGGATGTTGCTGGTGCGAATCCTGTAAAGCAGCACCCATACCGTTTAAACCCTGAAAAGGCGGAACATTTGAAAAAAAAGATTGAATGACATCATTGAACCAAACTGCAGTGAATGGAGCTCACCCTGTGTTCTTGTTCCAAAACCGGATAAGACATCGCTTTTGCACAGACTTTCGGAAAGTTAATGTGGTGTTAAAAAGTGATTCCTATCCTATTCCTAGGACCGATGATTGTATTGACAAGATAGGACATGCAAAGTATGTGACAACGTTTGATTTGTTAAAAGGATATTGGCAGGTTCCACTCACAGACAGAGCAAAAGAAGTGTCGGCATTCGTTACACTGCATGGTCTTTATCAGTATAAAGTAATGCCTTTTGGGATGAAGAATTCACCTGCTACTTTTCAATGTTTGATGAATCATGTGATCTCTGGCTTGAAAAACTGTGAATGTTATATTGATGACATTGTTATCTTCAGTGACACAGTTGAACAACATATGGAAAACATCGATAAATATTTTGAGAAATTGTCACTGGCAAATTTGACTGTGAACCTTGTGAAAAGTGAATTTTGTCATGCAACTATAGAGTATTTAGGTCAAATTGTAGGCCAAGGGCAAATTAAACCCGTACAGGCTAAAGTGGAATCAATTACCAATTTTCCTGTGCCCAAAACTAATACCCCCATCACACCGGAGTCTGAGCCCACGGCAACCTCACTGCGTTGCAATTTTCATGAAAAGCGCAGAGTGATCGTGGAAAACTGACAGAAATGTGTGAAATGTATTAGGCAGGTAGTACACAGTATACTCCTGAATCACTTACTACGCTCTCACTGCGATCCTATACGTTCCCAGTTTGATTATCGACGAGCTCTCACTGCGCTCCCATTATGCTCTATGCGATCTCGATGTGACTAAGTCACTTTTGCTATGATATCACTGAGCTCTCACTACATTGCTACTACGTTCTCCTATGTTTGGACCACGCTCGCGCTCTGCCTATAAATACAGCGAGCTCGACCTCAGGAGATCAGTCCAGTGGAAGCCGCTACGATTAGAAGCATCATCTCTCACATAACCATGCCAAAGGCTAAGGGCAGCAAGGCTCCAGTACATAGAGATCGCATGTCAAAGTCAGAACGCACTGTAAACGCTCTTTGAACCTACAGCAAGCTTTGTAAGAACACCATGGACGCAGCGAGAGCTCAGTGGTAACGTAGCTCTGGTCTGACAGGGGTATAAGAAAGAACTGATGAGATTCCTTGGTATGGCTGGTTATTATAGAAAACTTTGTCAAATGTTTTCAACCATTGCTCATTCTTTGACCAATCTTCTTGGGAAAGATAAAAAGTTTGTTTGGTCTGAACAATGCCAAAAGGCATTTGATAGTATAAAAGCCATTCTAAGTAATTCTCCAGTTTTACAAGCTCCAAACTTCACCAAGCAATTCAAATTGGCAGTAGATGCTTGTGATGAAGGAATTGGTGGTGTTTTAATACAAGTAGGTGCTGATGATATTGATCATCCTGTATGCTATTTTTCTAAAAAAAAGTTTGATAAACATCAAAAGAATTACTCAACTGTTGAGAAGGAATGCTTAGCATTATTACTAGCTTTGCAACATTTTAATGTGTATTTGAGTTCTACAGTACACTCAGTACTAGTGTTTACAGATCACAACCCTCCGTTTTTTAATTCATAGAATGAAAAACAAAAATCAAAGATTATTGAGATGGAGTTTGATCTTACAAGAATATAATTTGGACATTAGACACATTAGAGGTAAAGAAAATGTCATTGCTGACACATTATCCAGAATGTTTTAAATATGTATATTGTATAAGTGAACTTGAGTTGTTTTCACTAACTTCAATCTGTAACAGAAGATTTAGTATTTGTAGACACATGTAATTTTTCAAGAATGTTTAGCAGCGTAAATGTTTTCATTACTTTAAAACTTTTATATTTAACAAGGGAGGTGTTACATGTATGAAGATTTTAAGATTAATGTATGAAAATAGAAACGTTTTCATATTATTCAAACATTTTCTTTAACAAGGGAAGTGTTATAGATGTACATTTTAAGTTTATAAAATGTAGATTCTGACCCTTTAATAGAATATTATGAGTCTTTGGTATGACATCATATTTTAAACATGACGTCAGAGAAAGTTGTTTACAGTGAAGGGGAGGTTAGTCGAGAAACGTCTAGCATGTTACAATTGGTATAAAAACAATTTGTGCATGTTCAGAGACCGGCAATTTTCTTATTAATAAACAACATAGCCACATGCTGCTTTACATCTGAGTTCTGTGCAGACACCTCATCCTATATTCGCAATCACATCTGCCGAAGACCAAAGATGATGACAAAGACTGATCATGAAGATACATTGGAGATCGACATTTCATGATTTCGTGGACTGATTCAGTGACATGTAGCAAGATTGATAAGAATCTGATTATTGTCATTAGTTGTAATTTATTTTCCATATATACTGACTTGTATTGTAACTCATATTGTAAACTGACGGCGAGTGCGTTTTGTATTGTGATTGGTTAATTACATTATTTTTCCGGGATAGAATAACAATAACACCCGGAAAGGTAATGACGTCATTAAAGGTGACGTCATTAGCAACTGGAACAGGCGAAGTTGACGATTCAAGGGTCTACAGTTAGGTTGTAGCCAGGTATTTGTTTTCAATAAATGCCAAATATACAGCTAGTTCTTTAGAAAAACTATTCAGTTTACAATGGACATAACTATATGGAGTTTTTAGATTTGCGGGTGTTATTGTCTATTTGATGCCCGCAAATGTTTCATTTTTGACCTCAGGCTAACGCCTTCGGTCAAAAACGACATTTGCAGGATCAAATAGACAATAACACCCGCAAATCTAAAAACTCCATATGGTTATCTCCTGATTTAATTATTTTATTAAATTGTTAAATATAATACAGTGTTCTTTATCTGTTGGCTTCACATAAATAAAAGGTCATTTCTACAATACCAAACAATATGTTCTTTTATTAGTATTAAACACAAATTTATGATATCAGATTTTAGAAAATCGGTAAAAAGACCCATCAAGGGTATTAATCTTGAATGGTATAATTATGTTACATTTTGTTTTCAATACCTCAAAGAAACCATACCATACAGTTTGGAAATACATTCAATACTATGAATTTTTAGTCTGGTGAAAATTCTTACAAATAAAGTGAATGTTTAGTCTGATTAAAAATTTTTGACAGATACTATGAATTTTTAGTCTGATGAAAATTCTGACAAATATTGTAGATATTTAGTTTGTTAAAACATTTTCACCAGGATGAACACTGATAACAAATATGGCCATGCTTTTATCAATTTGAACTTCGTGACCTTGTTTTATAAACTAGTGTCATGGTTATGCAGGGTAAACATTTTTTACAATTTTTTATATTTTAATTAAAATTATTCTTTTAGGCAAATAAAATGTAACAAATAAAGTCACAACTTTACTGTTTAATGGATGAGGATAAGGTGTTAAAATTTGGGGTTTGTGTTTCGGATTTTGGTGGTGATGTTTTTGTAAAGTACAGCTTAATACTTAGATCAGCCTGTATATAGGTACAAAACATCTGCAAGTGCTTTTCTTCTAACTATCATAAAGAAAATAAGCTTTGGCCCATTGACACACAAAGGTTACACAGACTTAGTCTATTCAAGGCAACTGACTGAGGACTGAGACTTTTTTCTCTATCTTCTCACCTGTGAGTTTAAGATGTTAATGCATGCAACCTTAATTAGATATGCAGGTAAACCTGTGGTAAACAGCCACTTGTTATAATTTAAAGGAGGCATTTTTATACAATGTTTTTCTTTTTAATGGTACATGTATCTGGGTTGAACGTTTATTTTTTATGGGAATTATTGCACATTGAACCTTTTATAATTGGTAAAACCTTTTATACATCAGGGCAGGTGGGGATACAAATGTAGGATTTATGTTATAATGGTGTAAGATAGCTGTATTATATAGATCAGTTTGGACTATGTTAGTAGAATGTTATGTTACCTTGTTAGAGGCAGTGCTCCATGACATGCTGTGGTATCTCCTGTCTGTAGGAAAGTGCATATAAAACATCCCTTGATATTAATGGAAAATATAGCGAGTTTCCACTAAGACTATGTCAGAATTATCAAATGTTTGACATCCAATAGCTGATTTTCCAGTTCATTAATGTGCTCTAGTGCTGTAGTTAACAAACTTATTTTACAGACATGTTAACACAACAGATGATCTTCATAGACATGTTTTAGTTACGTATACAAATATCAAGCACAGGTGGAATATGACAACATGTAATTTGTTGAATAAAATCCTTCTTTGCATGGATTAAATGTGATTGTCTTTGTATCTATAGGTACATGTCTGACGTGAAGGAGCTGGTGGACTTCTGTGCCTCCATCCACACCAGGGCCTGCCTCCCTAGAGTCATCATTGTCGACAACATGGACGGCTATGTTCACCAGCTAAAGGTAAGCTTACTTTTCTCTCTTTTATCGTCAAGTAATTATTATTTGGTTGTTAACTTAATGGATAGATATGTTTGTATAACGGATGAGTAGGAGATATGTTTCTGTTGAGGTGTTTGGGTAGAATGTTGAGGTGTTTGGGTAGAATGTATACTTCTGTGTGGGGTGGCTTCTTAACTATACCTGTCCATCAGGTGGCTTCTTAACTGTATCTGTCCATCAGGTGGCTTCTTAACTATACCCATGAGGTGGCTTATTAACTATACCTGTCCATCAGGTGGCTTCTTAACTGTACCTCTCCATCAGGTGGCTTCTTAACTGTACCTGTCCATCAGGTGGCTTCTTAACTATACCTGTCCATCAGGTGGCTTCTTAACTTACCTGTCCATCAGGTGACTTCTTAACTATACCTGTCCATCAAGTGGCTTCTTAACTGTACCTGTCCATCAGGTGGCTTCTTAACTTACCTGTCCATCAGGTGACTTCTTAACTGTACCTGTCCATCAGGTGACTTCTTAACTGTACCTGTCCATCAGGTGGCTTCTTAACTATACCTGTCCATCAGGTTGCTTGACATGTGATACTTGTGGCTGGGTAGTGTATACACTTGTTCTGAATTGGCTGGATAATTGGTAGTTGTGGCTGGGTAGTGAATGCACTTGTTCTATGAAGTGACTGGATAGTTGGTAGTTGTGGCTGG
>JAECMU010087799.1:3313-27048 GCA_016106625.1 Dracogyra subfuscus
TTGAGGTGGGTGGAATTTGGAATAAGTAATTTAGTGGTGATGGAAAACTGGCTGCATTCACCACATGTCTGGACAAAGAAATTAAAAATAATTAGAAATATTTTAAGGTTTACAGTGATTTGAGCAATTGAATGGGCAACAAAGTAAACTGCGTTGGACTATTTATAAAAAAAGTAACCATAAGAATTTTGGACCTCAGTCGAAAATGTTTAAAGTCCCATCTAAACCCCAAAACGGAGGTTACCTGTCCTAGGAAAGGTTGGTCTACGTTGGCATCACTGGAGACTCTCGGAGGTTCGGCAGAAGGTGTTGGTGATAGCAGAGAGCACAAACTACAATTCCAAAGGCGGGGCCATAGACCACTCGGAGCATCCTGTACAGATTCCGGTTGGTCACGATTATGGTGTGGTGACTGCCAAAAACCTTGTTGTGCAGCTCGTACTTGCTGCCATGTTCCAGGGGTCTCCAATCTGTTTTGAGGTGGCCTCCACGAAGTCTTCGGATTGCCTGTATCCCCCTGCAAGTATTGATGCACCGTCTTATGCATCTTGTCGACCTCAAGTGACCGCTCGTCTTCCTCATGGGGGTTGACTACCGCCGCAGGTGGTTTGGCCTTGGCTGGCTGGACGATCGGTGAAGTCGCCTTCTTCTTCAATGGGAGCGGTCTGTAAAGTCAACCGATGCACCGGAGTCGGCGCCCGTGGTGTGGAGGTCGGTGGAACTGCACTCTTAACGTGACACATTACTATGTCAAGGCTAGACTACGGTTCGCTCGGGGATGCAGGTGTCAATGGGAAGCTCATCACAATGACCAGACTCTGCCCAGACTGGGATCTCCAGAAGAGCCAATTTAAACATCAATCTTCTGGAGATGTTAGCTTTGTACAATGCAATACTCCACTGGCATCCCAAATTGATTGGAGAATTCCTGATGGTAGCTACCAACAGTGTTACAGTGACGTTTCATCTGTATGACGTGGTGGACTGCAGATCTGTGCTCGACACATTCCGGGAGTATCCAGTTTTCTTGCGGACAGTCTCTCCCGTCTGTCCCATCTGTCGACTCCAGAGTCAACCGAATGGATGCTCCATCCGGAGACTGTTCGATGGTTTTGCAACCGACTTTGGACTCCAGACATCAATTTGTTAGCCACACAGTCCAACCATCAGCTTTGAGATTATGTGTCACCAATCCCAGATTCCAACGCCATAAGTCTAGATGCCTTGGCCATCAGCTGGAATCAGATAGATGTGTACACCTTTCTGCCATCCATCCTGCTGCCCAAAGTGTTGCAGAGATTCCATCTTCTCTTGATCGCACCAATGTGGCCAACGAGAATGTGGTTTCCAGACCTCATCAGGCTCGCCGAACCACATCCTCTACCTCTGCCAGATTGGGATAATCTGCTGGGGCATCCCATATCAAGGTTACACCATCCCCAGCCTCACATGGTCATTATCACAAAAGGCTTGAAGAAGAAGGGGTTTTCTTCCAAGACTTCTGCGGCGATTTTGAAGGCTTATCACTCCTGTCCTCCTGCTGCTGCATATAATGTCCGATGGCTGTGCTTCCATTAATGGTGTATTAGGCGGAAACTATGACCTCAGTCTGTTCCAGTGTCTCGACTTGCTAACTTCCTGATGTATCTTCGTACATCGTTGAAACTCAAGGGGTCGACCATTGCAGGATATGTGTCTGTGATTGTTTCGGTTCGTAATCTAGACTCTGTTACAAAGCTATCTACCATCCCTTAGATACACGAAATGATCAAGGGATTTAAGCTGGAAAATCAAGTCCATCACTTTCGTCCACTGAAGTGGGACTTGAATCACTGGCAGGATTCTGCAAGTACGGTTTTGATTGGTGGACATGAGCTCCAACTGGCTGTCGTTAGATCCACATGTTATAGTGGAGCTGATTTTAATTAGATTGTCCAATTACCATATTGGAATTTAACTGCACAGTTAAAATTAAAGCTATAGTGTGGGGTTTTGTTGTTGAATAATAACCGTTTGTGTTAAAGAAAACTGATGAAGTGACATTTAAATTCATAATGAAGAAAGTAAACATTTATATAAAAAACATGTTGTTAAGTTTTAAATCCATACCAACTCAAAAAACTGAAGAATTGAAACAGACTAAATGTAGAACTGCACATGCTTTAGTAAACTTGACACCCAATAGCCGATATATTTTTCGTGCTGGGCTGTCGTTAAACATTCATTTATTCTTCTTAAAACCTGTATCACAAAAAAAGTTGAGCTGTGCAGTTTGATGGTAATTTGTAGAGGATTTTTGTTTAATTTACACTGCACTTTTTCACCCAGTAAAATTTAATAAATTAATATGTTTTATTTGAATTTTATCTTTATTCATTATGTTGGATATGTCAAAATATAGCACATGTTCTGTCTTCTGCTGCCAGATTTATAGTTCGCGCCAACATAGACACGGTGTGTTTTGTCACATTTGATTCAGTATCAGTGTGTTTCTGTGTTTTTAACTAGTACCTTACTCTTCAGACAATAAAATTGATGGTCGCCCAACAGACTACCTTTATAAAATTGTTAGTTGCCCTTAGCCAATAAATGTCGCTATGTCCCTGATGTTTATGTTTTTCTTCACAGTCGATTGATTCATAAAGTGTTGGTGATCTTTCATTTTTTTTATCATATCCTTTTTCTTTAGTTTTTGCTTCTTTTTTCTTTTTTTTCATTCTCCTTTCAGTCATACAATCATACATAATTTATAATTTAGCATGTCCACGTCATTGCTTCATACTAGTTTTACACAGAAAACCTGCTACATTTTTCCATTAGTAGTAGGGGATCATTTATATGCACCATCCCACAGACATATGGCTGTTTCTCATGCACCACTGGTATATAAAAGGCTGTGGTATGTACTATCCTGTCTCTGGGATGGTGCATAAAAAAATCCCTTGCTACTAATGGAAAAATGTAGCGGGTTTCCCCTCTAAGACTATATGTTGCAGTTACCTAATGTTTGACAATCAATAGCCACTGATTAATAAATCAGTGTGATCTAGTGGTATCGTTAAACAAACTTCCTTCCTTGTTTCATACTATTACTCAGATGCCTTCTGTTTGATCAAATATCTTTATTGATAATTTCAGTCATATTTGTTTTATAATTAATAGTTTATAATTACATTTTGATTACATAATGATTTTAAAATTATATATATATATATATTTTTTTTTTTTCAGCTATCCAATGCGACCACCAAAAGTCAGATTTATCACAAAAATGTTTCATCCAAATATAAGTCGCCATGGCGATGTGGGACTTGACTCTATTCATCACAATTGGAGTCTGGCATTGACAATATCAAAAGTTCTGGTTAGTATTCAGTCACTGCTCACAGACCCATACTGTTCTGTGTGCATGGAGCCAGCCATTGGTAAACTGTACAAGAAAAACTTCCCAGAGTTCGAAAGAATCGCCAGATTGTGGACCTGGAAGTATGCAATGTTGGACTATCTTATTCCCATAAACATCAGCTTGGATGGTGTATAGTGTACAGATGTTGAGGTGGAACATTAACTTGGATGGTGTTACACAGTACATTTTACAGATGTTGAGGTGGGACATTAACTTGGATGGTGTTACACAGTACATTTTACAGATGTTGAGGTGGAACATTAACTTGGATGGTGTTACACAGTACATTTTACAGATGTTGAGGTGGGACATTAACTTGGATGGTGTTACACAGTACATTTTACAGATGTTGAGGTGGGACATTAACTTGGATGGTGTTCCACAGTACATTTTACAGATGTTGAGGTGGGACATTAACTTGGATGGTGTTACACAGTACATTTTACAGATGTTGAGGTGGGACATTAACTTGGATGGTGTTACACAGTACATTTTACAGATGTTGAGGTGGGACATTAACTTGGATGGTGTTACACAGTACATTTGACAGATGTTGAGGTGGAACATTAACTTGGATGGTGTTACACAGTACATTTTACAGATGTTGAGGTGGGACATTAACTTGGATGCTGTATAGTGTACCATGTTTTCTCATATATAATGTGCACCCCACCTTGAACATTTATTCCAAGAAAAAAACCATGAACTACAACATAATGCGCATTGTTTTTTTAAACCACAAAATTGACGGTGAATGCAAGATGTACCATTTTCCCCTGTCACCAAAATTAACGAAAAGTAAAAGCAGTAGTACAGTGAAACCCCTCAATACCGGACATCCATGGGACAAAGTAAAATGTCCAGTATTCAGAGGTGTCCGGTTTTCAGGGGTCTGCCTGGACGGAAATACCTTCCATTCTCCATAAAATAGGGAAAGTGTTAAAGTGTTTTAAAACAAGAACAACAAGAATATGTTGACAAAACCACTGCCATACCAGTTTATTGAGTTTTTTTACATGCGTTATTAAACCGCCCGTTTATTCCCGCTAATATTCTTTTCAAACTCTTCCTTATAAACTTTTCGGGGTTTTTATGATCTCTCCAACTCTTGATTTGCCAATACTAAACTTTTCACTCAAAGATCTTAATGTTGGTTTAGGTACACTTTCGAAACTTTTAATTATTTTCAGTTTATCATCGAGCGAGAGTTCAACACGGCAACGTTTAGCTGGACATTCTGTCATGTTGAAAATTGACGTGAAAATATACTTTTGCTTACTCTTTATTTCGCTAAACAAACGTTTAAAAAAACCCAACATATTCACACTAAAGGCAGCAAACTAAATTCCTTGTTATTTATGTCAATCTTTGAAGCAAATCATGAGACATGTTTGTGAAGGATCACATTTTAGACCTTAAAACTCATAACTTAATAAAGACATCTAACCCAAACCCGAACTCCACTAATGTTAACCATAATTACAACACAATCAATGTGTTTACAGTAGATAACTCCATACCAAAGCTTGCGATCAATCCTTTTAATTGTTTATTGTCAAGTTGCTAATCTTGCCTGCTGAGCGGTACCTGTGCTGTATCATTGTATGCAGCGGTGATTACACTGGTAACAGTGATCTCGTGCTTGGGTATATTGCACTAGCCATCGGTGTTCACAGACAGGTGGGTGCCATATTGATTGGTATCAGTTTGATCGTCCGGTTTTCAGGGGTAGAATTTACACTAAGTTGACACATTGGGACCGAATTGTTTGTCCGGTGTTCAGTTTAGAGGGGTTTCTGGTTTAGAGGGGTAAAATATAGTGTTAAAAGATGTGTAAATCAAGGGACCGCGGAAAACGTCCTGTTTTGAGGGGATTCCTGTTTAGAGGGGGTCCGGTGTTGAGGGGTTTCACTGTATATTCAAGAAACAAAACTTAAGGTAGGTATATGAGTACATAGATCTACATGCCATATTAAATGTAGGCTAGTACTTACGTACTTAATGTCACAGACTCACACATGCATAAATCAAAACAAAAACATAGTATATTACATTTGGTTCTCTTGTTTAACATGAATGCACGAGATTTCTAAATTTATATAAGTGTGGCATATTTCCGGTGTGACGGAAATGGCTTAATTAAATATCATGGAAATTAAAAATATTTACTGTCCAATTTTGTCACTTTTGGTGAGGTATGGATACTTTTGTACATTTATTTTGTATTGATTACAATCATCACAAGTGAAAAGCAATTTTTAAGAGGATTTTGATGTTTCATTGTATTGAACACTTACAATAACCTGTAAAGTACTGTAAACTAACCATCGGCGATTTTTTATAGGTAATCGCAGAACTTTTTTCTTCTTCTATTGTTATGTATAGTGCGTACCCCCATTTTTAACCTGTATTTTCAGGGGGAAAAGAGTGCATAATACATGGGAAAATACGATACAGATGTTAGGGTGGGACTTTACCTTGGATGGTGTGATACAGTATTGTGTACAGATATTGATGTAGGGCATTACCTTGGATGGTGTATAGGATACAGATATTTAGGTGGGACATCATCATGGATGGTGTATAACAGTATAGTGTACAGATGTTGAGGTGGGACATTAGCATGGATGGTGTGATACAGTATTGTGTACAGATATTGATGTAGGGCATTACCTTGGATGGTGTATAGCATACAGATATTGAGGTGGGACATCATCATGGATGGTGTATAACAGTATAGTGTACAGATGTTGAGGTGGGACATTAGCATGGATGGTGTGATACAGTATTGTGTACAGATATTGAGGTGGGGCATTACCTTGGATGGTGTATAACACTATACAGTATTGTGTACAGATATTGATGTAGGGCATTACCTTGGATGGTGTATAGCATACAGATATTGAGGTGGGACATCATCATGGATGGAGTATAACAGTATAGTGTACAGATGTTGAGGTGGGACATTAGCATGGATGATTTATAGGATACAGATATTGAGGTGGGACATCATCATGGATGGAGTATAACAGTATAGTGTACAGATGTTGAGGTGGGACATTAGCATGGATGCTGTATAGGATACAGATATTGAGGTGGGACATCATCATGGATGGTGTATAACAGTATAGTGTACAGATGTTGAGGTGGGACATTAGCATGGATGCTGTATGGTGTACAGATATTGAAGTGAATGGACTCAAGTCTTTGCTACACTATGCCCATGTCTGAGGACTCGTGGAGACCCTAATGGTGTATATGTGACCCAACAACACAAAATGAGTCAGGTTGCGCACCTATGCATTTTTAGTAACAGGACGTCAAATTCATGTGCGTGAAAAGTATTGTCTTTACCAAGTATTATTTTCATATCCACTGGGTAAAACTATGTTTATAATGCTAAAAAGGGGTCAACTTCTATTAAGCATTTTGTAACATGCATTCACCAGACTGATACCTAGGACTCCAGTTTCCTTTTCCCTTCCGGTCCATCTCAGAAATAGAGAAGGATCTTCAATCGGATGATATTGACTGTAAAGTGTGACTGTAATAATCTTAAGTTCTTTTCATGTAGGATGATGTACTCAAAAGGTTAGAAGAGGATGATGTGATAAACATTGCAGAAATATGACCGTTGCTAATGACATTTTGTTAACACCTATACATTAACTTTAAAGCCAGTTTTCTAAGAAAAGTGTTTTTTGTGCACAACAGAATATTTGGATTTATTTTGACAATAAGTTGGTCAATTTTCATCCTAGAAGAATACATTTGGTATTATGTTAAAGCTTACACTCTGCTCTTACTGAATATGTCCTTTACTCAGTTTCCATGTTTGTGGCAACGTGACTCATTTTGTGATGTTGGATCACATATGGTAAAATAACGGGGGTGGTGGGGGGGTCTTTGCAAAACCAATTCTGCAATCACACCTCATCTCTGACACATTTTGAAATGCTCACTTTTGCAATTTTGAATATGCCTACAGCAATTTTAATAACAAATGTTAAAACCAAAAGTTGTATCTTCAACAAAGAGCATATTTTCTTTTCACATTACCTATCCTCACAATTGCATCTCCCCACCATGCGAGTGGTCCGGTCTGGCTATGGCAACTCCGGTGAAAGATGATCGCTGCTATGCTCTTTTTCAACAGTCTGCTCAGATATTGGCCTTCCTGACATTTCCATGACATCCATGTTTACCATGATCACAGATCATCGTCGATAGGCTTGTCTTTGGAAATCATTCCTGGATTCTCAGCAGAAGAAAGAGCTTTTAGCACAACCTTAATCGGCATCCACTCTATTTGTTGGTAAAACATCTGAAGTGGTTGCTGCAAATGACAGGGATCAGCAGTCCACGGTAAAGGCTTTGCAACTGATGACAATAAGGGTACGAATATGTTTACAGCTCAACCTTCCTTTAAACATTGGCAGGGATCCTTTCGAGGTATGACACAACAAATACCAAAGAGGAAACCAGCAGTGCCTCCAGCCCGAGGTTGGGGTTCTACAATTTGACGTTGATGCCAGCCCTTGGATACTGGATTGTTACGACTCGCCCGCCACTCTCACTTCGATTCAGATCAACGATTTAGACTTGACGCTTCTGGTTTGTCATACACTGGTTGAACAGAAACGGTCGGAGGTCGACTTCATCTTTATTGGAGAACCTGGGAGAAAGGATATTGTAATTGTCTGCAGACCCTCCCTTGACACTTACACCTTGAGAGAAGTTCCATGCGGCTTCACACAATCATGGTTCTTCAAGAATCGGTCAACAAACTTCTGGAGAAGGGTGCCGTCCGCAGAACACCAGGCTTCTACTCACATATCTTTCTTGTACCGAAGAAAGATTTTGCCAGACCTGCAGATGATCCACAACATGGCATACTTCAACGACCATTACTTGGATCCTCCACCCTTCTTCAAGATGCTCATGGTTCGTGCTCACTGTGGTTCATCCAGAAGATTACCTATTCATCCCACATACCATAGTTATCTTAGGTTTGTCCTTCAAGTCATTCACTACGAACAGACAGTCCTGCCTTTCAGGATCTTCGTAGCTCCTTAGCTATTTACGAAAATTACAGCTCCAGTGTCACAGGTTACACCCAAACCCTCTGGGTTGTCTGCTAGGGACAATGTGTTTGTGGCTAGTGAGAAAAAGAAGTCTGTATCTTGCACATCTTCAGTTAGTAATTAAAACTCACTCTGGGTTGGAGCTAGTACCAGGATGTAAACTCATAAATCCACCGTACTCCATCTAATTACTTGGTAAGACTTACTGCACATTTGGATTTAATAAATTTAATAAAACTGTACCAGTTCCAACCACATTTTTAAAAGCTATTTATGCCTGACATGGACAAATTATGGGTGTGGGATATTTATTCTACTAGTGTTTGTGAAGATGGGAACGTTTATGTTGATACAAAATATCCTCTCTTCACTGATTTTATCATATCCACAGTTAGGATGTTACACTGTGGAAGGGTGGTGTAGTGGGGTCTTGCTTGAACTAAAATGTTTCCTTTTTGTTTGTTTTGTTCACCGATGTAATAGTCATATTCAATATCATGCTGAACAACCTTTTATTACATACCCATTCAATCTTGCTATGTAAATACAGCTCTGAATACAAGAATTGAATACAACTTTCCGTATTCAACTCCGAGGCCGGAACTATACCGTATTCAACGCTACTATTTATAGCACACGGTTACCGGGAATACCCTTCATGATATGTAAACAAAGTTGGTACTTAGTTTGAATTGCCTAGTAAAACATGTTTAACATGAAATACACTCGTGGAATACAGAAATCAGAAAACCACATATATGTAGTTTTGTCTATGTACCATGAAGATCAACACAGGTGATTTATACATCTTAAGTCTGAAAACATCCTTGCATTATAAAGATGTTATTGTATTGATGTACTCCATTTTATTCAGAAACATTTTACAGAGGAAACCAGATCCGAACACACAGCATTGGTTTACTTCTCAAATATCAGCACTGGACTGAATTGATATGTCAGAGAAAATCAGTTCCAAACACACAGTGTTGTTTACTTCTCAAATATCAACACTGGACTGAATTGGTACATCAGAGAAGACTTGGGCTTAGTACAGGATGTTCAAACATATATTAGTTTTTATAAATCTGATACCAAAAGATAATCAAAAGTTGTTATATTCTGATTAAATTATTATTGAACTGAACACAGAGTTGAGTTTTGCTTGGTAGCCAAGTACAGATACGGTTAACATTCTGTACTGAATCAAAAGTGGTCATATTATGATTAAATTATGATGAACATGGAAAATAGTTCTCTAGGAGTGTGACTGGACATGTCAAAAGAATTCGTAGTGAACAACCGGGTGTAGACAACTGGTAGTCAGAGTTAGAAATCGGTAGTCAAAAGAACCCGGGCTACCACTATAGTTGAGCCCTGCTCAGTATGAATTGCCATGTAGAGAGATGATCAACATTCTGGACTGGATTCAGTTTTTTGCTGGTAGCAAGACGTGCGACTCATCCAGGTAGCACAATACAGCATTAATTTTTGAAGTTGTCTTAGTGTTACGAAATCTTAAAACCATCATAGACTGTGATATTACTACATGACTGTGATGTCATAGATTACATTGGTCTTATGATTCCGTAGTGCCAAGATAGCTTCGAAAGCATGGCCCTGGAACATAAAATCAACTAGTACCTAGGCAGGATGTATCCCAGTGGTCAAGTACTCGCCTGATGCATGGTTGGTTTAGGATCAATTCCTGTCTGTGGCTATTGGGTTATTTGTCATTCCAGTCAATGCTCCACAGCTGGCATAACAAATGTTATAGTATGTACTATCCTTTTCTATGTATAAAAGATCCCATGCTGTTCAATGAAGAGAGTAACCCATGCAGTGGTGGCACTAGGTTTTCTTTATCATTATTTGTCTGACATAATGCATGTATAACCATAAATATTGTGTTACTTTGATAAATAACAAAACAAAAATCTTTTTTCTGTACATTTTCATCACACTTTGGTGTCAGTGCTGTATTTTACAATAAACAGCTGAATTCATGGCCAATTGAGGTAGAAATCATTTTCGACATCAGTTTACAGCATTCATTTTCTTTTAGGGTGGGATGTAGCCTAATGGTAAAGCGTTCGCTCGATGCATGGTTAGTCTGGGATCGATCCTGGCATATTAAAGGCGGTGGTATGTACTACCGTCTGTGGGATGATGCATATAAATGAGCCCTTGATGTTAATCAAAAAAAAAAGAGTAGCTCATGAAGTGGCAACAGCGGGTTTCCTCTCAATATCTGTGTGGTCCTTAACCATATTGCTGATGCCATATAACCATAAATAAAATGTGTTTAGTGTGTCATTAAATAACACATTTCCTTCTTCCTTTTCTTTTACCAATTTATTTCCCCACATTATACAAGATGGGAGGCCAAGGGATATGTCGACAGTTAATCATGTTAAGCAGCTACTCTTGGAAGCCAAATTTCAAAGGTGGCCTCTTTTATGAGGTAGCTGGTTGACCATTTGTTTTGTTTAATGACATCACTGGAGCACATCGGTTAATTAATCATCGGCTATTGGATGTCAAACATTTAGTAATTTGTAGTCATCAGAGGAAACTCGCTATATTTTTTCTAATGCAGCAAGGGATCTTTTATATGCAGAAAAACACATACCATGGCCTTTGTTCAGTTGTGGTGCACTGGTTGGAACAAGAAAAAACCCAATCAGCTGAATGAATCCACGGAGGAGGTTTCATCCTGCGATGCATGCACCCTAAACGAGCACTCAACTGACCCGAGATAAACCCAGCCCCCTGGTTAATTTTTACTACAGACAGGTGTCACTTGTGGTGAAGTCCTAAGTCCTAAGTTCTTAACATGCACATTCAGAGCAAAGCTGTTGTAGCGCACGGCTGTCACAGGCACAGGGACCAGCCTTGGCTGGATCTCTCCGTCTGACAGGAAAGGTGTGGGAGAGGTAAGAGGGGACCGCCTGCGCTATCGGGTTCAAGGGAGAACCAGTAGCCCAATCAACTTGGAGGCAGGTGGGGGGATTGTTGGTGCTATGGAATTTTGATACCCTAATGGGTGGGTTCAAAAGAAAATTGGGTGCACAATTTTGATGAAGGAATTCAGGCGCAATTTTGATGGTCGTTCTAAATTGAAACGAGTGAGAGCTAAAATTTGTCTATTAGTAGTTCGAAAAAGCTCTTAATTATGACCACCTTACTGTAGGAGGATGTTTCCCTAGGTTGCCCATAGGGTCCTGAAAAGGGCCTGATCTTTTCTGATCGTGGCATGACAACCCATGGGAAACTCGAGCAGTTGGTACTCCGGACAAGGTGGAGACGCGTGATGGTTGAGCCATTTGTTGATGTAGTCCGTGGTTTGTTGAGGTGTTGACTTGTAGAGCCCAAGAAGTCCGCCCAGCAGCAAGGAAAGTAAATTTGGGGGTTTGGGTGGAGGCGACTGATTTTCTTGTGTTCAATCTCCTCCGGTGCAGTGCAGTGTAGTGTATGTGCCAGGCCATTATTTGTTTTGTGATGTGCGCATGTATTTTGTTTGTTTGCCTTACTTGTTTAGGTTGTACCTATTGTCCTACATTCCTATTCTTGCATGAACCAACAGCTAATAAGCTACCCAATCCCCTCTTTCCTTGGAAGTACAGTGGTATATCCAAGGAGTGAGGGGATATTATCTAATCTATTTAGCTAATTTAAAGGTTAATACCTTGTAGTGTGTGTGTATTTAAAAGGGCCTAGCGCCGTAGTCTAATTATATTAATTTAGGTAACGGCTCCAACCCAATACAGTTACGGTAAGTGTTCGTAGTTGAGTATCATTCATTCATTTGTTCATTCATGCCAGGCACAATTTAAACCCTTCCCTTATCTTTCCCCAATTCTCACTATATTAAGGTGAGTTAATTCAGAATCCCCTGCTAATTGGTGACTTGACGGGTTTTGTTCAAGTTGTTTATTAATTAATTCTTACTTGGTGGCTTGGTCTTTCTGTCTGCATTTGGTTGAGCTAAACTTACCTTAATCTGTGACAGGGCTGGAGTCATTACCTAACATGCATAATAGTAACATATATACAGAGTAGTGTCATGGTATTATAATATGACATGACATGGTGTCCTTTCTCAACCTGCCGTTGGTTGTTTGAGTAGGGGTGCATGTCGGTCGGAGTGCTATAAGGGCGCTGCCTCTTAACAATGTACAGGCAGGTGGAGGATTGGTTTTACCACCTGTGTTATTTTACTAATTAGCTTTCTTCTACCGCCGGCTGTTTGAGTTGGGGTGCATGTCGGTTGGAGTGCATAAGGGTGCTGCCCCTTCTCTATAACTTTTGGTAGAGGAGTTACTGATGGTTTCACAAATGGATACACCAACAGTACCTGGTTTTTTTTATTATTATTATTTTTATTATATATTTTTTTTTAAATTAATTAGCTTCCTTCTACCGCTGGCTGTTTGAGTTGGGGTGCATATCGGTCGGAGTGCATAAGGGCGCTGCCCCTTCCCTATAACTTTTGGTAGAGGAGTTTACTAATGGTTATTGTTTTATGTATTAAATACTGTTTTTCCCCCTGCCGTTGGTTGTTTGAGCAGGAGCGCATGTCGGTCGGAGTGCTATAGGGGCGCTACCCCTTTTCTATAACTTACAGGCAGGGCGAAAAGAATAATAATTTTGTTTTTTATAATTTGGGTTTGGTTGTTTGGACAAAGTGGTATATTGCCGCGAATAATTCATTTTTAATTATTTTATTAGGTGCTAATATTTGTTTAGGGGTAATTTTGGCAGGGTTGTTTTTTAGTAGCGCGAGGAAAGTTCTACGTTTATCATGTAGTTTGCATTCTAGTAGGTAATGTTTCATGGTTTCTATTGCCCCTCATGTACAGTTAGCAGTTGTTTTGGCGATTTTATATGAGCAACTGTTTAGAGCCATTGAAGAACCTATCCTGAGTTTAATAATTGTTTTGTCAATATTGGCGATGTTGTATTTAGGTCTAATTGAGTTGACTAGGGGTTTGATGTTGTAAAACCACGTGTTGTACGTGTGGTCCCATGCTTCCTGCCAAATGTTGACGTAGTGTGTTTTTTGCTATGGACATTAGTTCTGTAATTCCTAGCGGTAGTGTTTGTATGAGATTATGGTTAATGACTTTTAGTGCTAGTTTGGCTCCAAGATCTGCTAGTTCGTTGCCCGCTATTCCTACATGTGCTGGCACCCATTCTAATGTTACTTCTAATTTTAGTTGGTTTATGTCTGCGAGTTCTTTATAGATTAATGCTAATAAGTCTGGCCTGGTGGTTCGATTTGATTGGATTGATTGGATGGAGCTCAGGCTGTCCGAAAAGATGACGCTATATTTGTATTTGTGTTTTTTAATCCATTTAAGAGCTTCCAGTATGGCTATAAATTTGGCCGTGTAGACAGATAGATTGTTGGATAGTCTGGTAACTTTTAACTAATTCTGGGTGCCAGGTTTGTTTTTCTAGCACCATCATTGACCCCAAACAGTGACACATAATTGATGTAGCAAAAGCTCTGGTACATTTATCAAAAACATAATTCGCTATTGTTGGCATCTATGTATACACCAGGGTTCTTACGCGTCCTGGAAATCCTGGAATGTCCTGGAATTATGTAATTTTAGAATCCAGGCTTGGTATATCCTGGAAAAAGCAGTAAATTTTATTGTGTCCTGGAAATTTAGGCCAAATATTTGGTGGTTTATTTTTCCTCAACTTTACTTTTGTTGTTCTCATGACCTAACAAAATTTAGACAACAATTTCTTCTAAAAACATTCATTGACTGAACATTTCATGTCCTGGAAAAATAAGAAAAAGTCCTGGAAATGAACCCTGATACACGTACCTTTTACAATATACTAGTATATGAAGTATCAATAAAAAACATTTTTAATATATTCGCAATAAAAAGTCACATTTTTCGCATTGCTTGTCAAAAAGCCTCTGAACTCCAAGAGTCAAGACACGTGACCCATTGACACACTAACCAACATAACATGAAAACAGTCATTTTACACGGAAGTGGTACACGTTTTTTTAAAAAGCACAAATTTTGTTCTGTTCAATTGAATTGTATGTGTGAAATATTATTTTGAAATATCTTTCAAATTTGAATCATGTTGAACCATTGTTCGGTGTATGGATGCTGCAGTTAAAGGCATAAGATGTTTGCATATTTGGTGGTTTTTTAAAGACAAACCAACATTGTTTGTATGGAAGCAGTTCTTAAGCCGAACATATTGGATAGGATCATCAAGATGAGATTTGATTTGCAGTGACCATTTCATACCTGGGGATTACAATTAAAGAATTTGTCTGTTCCAAACCTGTATCCCCCGGTTCAGCCAATTTGCAGCCCAGAGCCCGAACGTCGCCCAGAGATGAAAACAAAGCCCAAATGTTAATGCATTTTTACATAACGATATCCTGAACATCACCCGATAGGCCTATAGAATGTTAATGTGATTTTTTGTCAAAATATTATTTTAAATCCTACATTTATTGTTTTAACATATATAAATGCACCGTATTGAGGTGTATCTTTGTGCCAAATATGAACAATGTACACCTCGCATTAACATTCAGGCCGTATTTGGTTCACCGGATCTCCATCAGTGTACTCTCATTCAAACTGAAGAGAAGTACCTCTAACGGATTTTCTCCTTCTGCTTCGCCATTATAATAAATAGACAAATGCAACAAGTCTGAAATGTCCAAACTATCATTGAATGAGCTATTACATGCTGTCGCTATGCTAACCTACTAATGAATGAGTGGAATTCACTTGATGCTATGTCACAGGTCAGATGCGGGTCAAATTGACTGGATCAGTGTTTCCCCACCCCCCCAACCCCACCCCCACCCAAGCATTGGGGTGGTATTTTTGGGGTGTTTTTATTGTTAATGTAATCATTATGTATTTTTATATATATATATATATATACTATTATACTGTGCCATGATTGTGGACCTTTAATGAAAGATCCCTTGCTGCTTTATTGATAGGAATATTCTCTATGGTGGAAACACATTTCCTTGCACTCTCTTTCTCTCTCTCTCTCTCTCATATAATTGTAGTAATAACCATATGGTAGACACCAAACAGTAATAGTTTAAAATGTGCTATGGTCACATTAAGTAAATACTCCTTTTCTTTCTTTTCAAAAAGCTTCAAATTCTCTAGAAGATAGAAAAAAATTAAATATTAATTAAGCATAAAAAGTAAAACATTAATACAAAAATATAATTTAAAGAAACAACTGGTAGCACACTGGTTGACATCACTATGAAAAGATAAACAAAAAATTATTCAATCTTGGGAGAAGAAAAATATTGTTAAAAACCCAACAATGATTGGTATTACTGAACATATGACTGGTTAAAAAAAAATTGCGGTATGCACAACTTGTACAACACCCCATGTATCCCAGGACTTTGATACTGAATGTACAGTTTTTAATATGTTGGGGTGTGATAAAAAGTTTATCCCCCGTTTTCTTTCTATGTTTTTAGATCAACCATCAGGTGAGTGTGCAGGAAATATAACAGGGTCGGGCTGTTTAGATTGTGGCAAACAAATTTTATGAAGGTGGGTTCTCCATAAAATATATTGATAAAAACAAAAATTTGATTGAGCAGGGAGGGGTATTGACCCCAAAACTGTCATCCTGCACATGTACCGGACTATGCAGTTCATCAGTGGAGATTTTCTAGCATCCATCCATTAACTTTTCCTTTGAAGTCTTTTGGTTTTGTTTTGTTTTTTAAAATCTTTATTACCTCAGATCACTGGCAATATCAAGTTTGGGGTGCCTTGAATCATGGTCTTACCATGTACAATAATACTAAAATTATAACATGATTGTGTTTACATGTGACTAATTGTTAAAGGTTTTATTTTATTTCATATATTAGAACAGAATGATGGTTTGATGTACACATTCAAAGCAAGCTGTTGTAGATCATGCGTGTCATGAGCAGCAGGTTCTGGCCTCGGCCAGCTCCTCCGTCCAGGGCAGTTTTCATATATACATGTGTGTGTGTGTATGTGTGTGTGTATATATATATATAAGATTCGTCACGAGTGTTTTTTAATATGGAAAATATCAACCGAGTGTTAGTTAATCGGTATTAGTCGAGGCTCTGCCGAGACAAATACCGATTAACAACACGAGGTTGATATTTTCCATATTAAAAACACGAGTTGCGAATTCTATTTATCCTATAATACTTCTAAAATAACATTCTAATTACTTTTTTAGTAAATCACAGTACTAAAGTCGACGTCATCATGATTAGCGCAGATTAGTTTGACGTCACGCATTTTAAACAAATCTTTGAAAACGTTACGCTCAGGTACACGGGTCTTGTTGGCGTGTAAGCAAAGGACTCATTTACCGCAACGCCAATATCACACAGGTTAATACAGTAAATATTAACTCGCTATATGACATGGATATTATGGTAAGTTATAGGATAAATATACATATACATATACATGGTAATTATATTCATTTCTTTTGACATCTTTAATTGCACAAGCATATTCATATTTGTTTTGTTTTTAAAATGATCTAGGGGTCAAGATGGATAGATAAAATAGTGGGGAGAACAAAAGGTAAAGGAAGGACATAAAGGAAAGGTTTGTCCATCAACACCTTGATGGTTTTAAAAACCCCACTTGATTTCCTAGAAATATGAATGAAGTATGGTCAAAATAGAGTGAGTTTTAATTTACAAACAAGCACAATAGATTGAAATGTTCTGAAATATAAATGATCCTCTGGGGGAACCTTCCACAAACTAATAAGATATTTTTTTAAATTGTTTTTGAAATGCTGAATTGGTGATTTTAAAAATTGAATATACACATTTTAGATACAAATTTAACATTTACAATTTAAGTCTATCTTCAGGAGTTTTGATTCAATAGTCTAAAACTTAGTATACACAAACTAATAAAGAGATACTTTGAGAAGTTTGAATTTAATCATTATTAAATTGTTTTAAAATTTAAATGTAAAATGTAAGTCTATCTTCTCTAGAATTTTGATCGAATAGTTCTGAAACATTGTACTATGATTCTCTGTGGCAGTCTTCTCAAATGAATAGAGGTATATTTAGGAAATTTTATTAAGTTTTAAAACTTTAACATTATAACTTTTTAAAGCCCATTTTCTTCTAGAGTGGAACATTTCTAGTGCCGATTTGTCTGGTGTCTGTTGGTCCATTAAATATTGTTCTGAAACTTGGTACTATGTTCCTCCAGGGCATTCTTCATAAACTAAGAGATGTTTTTAGAATTTTAGAAATTTTATGGCAGCTTCAACCAACTAATGAATACTGAATATAAAAGAATATTAAACTGCAGATTAGCATTGATAATTTCTATTGTTTAGACTTTCTGTTCAATAGTTCTGAAATACGTTTTTGCAATCTGGGCAAATCTCCAAAAACTAATTTCATAAAATTTATTATAATGAAAAGTTATTTTACAAATTTTCAAAATGTGTCGTACAGTTTTAAGAATATACAATTTAAATTTGATAATTCTTAAACGTGACACATGGATATTCTAAGGTGGTCTTTACAAATTAATTAATGATCTACTACTAACAAAAGTGATAATTACTTGGAGGTTCTCTGTAGGTCGAGGTCTATAGGTCTCTTGTTATTTCTTCATGAAAGAAAGAAAGAAATGCTTTATTTAATGACGCACTTAACACATTTTATTTACGGTTATATGGCATCAGACATATGGTTAAGGACCACATAGATCTTGAGAGGAAATCCACTGTCGCCACTTCATGGGCTACTCTTTCTGATCAGCAGCAAGGGATCTTTTACTTGTGCTTCCCACAGACAGGATAGCACAAACCATGACCTTTGTTAACCCAGTTATGGATCACTGGTCAGTGCAAGTGGTTTACAACTACCCATTGAGCCCTGCGGAGCATTCACTCAGGGTTTGGAGTCAGTATCTGGATTAAAAATCCCATGCCTCGACTGGGATCCGAAACCAGTGCCTACAAGTCTGTAGACCGATGGCCTAACCATGATGCCACTGAGGCCGGTTATTTCTCCATGAATAAATATACAGTGTGGTGGAGGGGAATCTTAACAGTTACCGTCATTTGATTTTTCTGAAATCCAAATCACAAATGAGGCAGAAGAAGTGCAGGACCCATTCTGACTCTTGACCAACTGGAACTTGCAGATCTTTAAAAGAAGCTAGTGCAGGAACAGGATGATTCTGTTCTGTTGTGACACGGAGGATTGTCATATTCTCTTGGTCTGAATACACTTCAATTGCCATGGCGATCCTCTGCATCATTGCTCGACTAGTGGGCTGAGGACCTAAAAGCACCACAATTACTCTGACTGCCTTCATCATCTCTTCATAGGCACATATTTTCAGCTGTGTGCCAAAAGCATCGTCAATATTTATGGTGATGCCCAATCCAGTGTGTCCTTCCAGGACACTTTTTATATTACTTGCAACTGCAGGCACATGCTTATCCTCTTCATCATAAAGTAGCATTATGTCAAAAGCACCATCCTCTCTCTTGCCTCTAGAACGGAACTTGTAGTTAAAAGCACTTTGTAAGTAGCAGGATGAACCACCTGGGCAAATGTTCTGAAAGTGGCCACGTGCAGTTGTAAGGTAAACCTGAAACACTAGATCAGAAGGGATATCATTAGCCTGGCTGGTGCAACGTAGAAGACTTAGTATTGTTACTGCATTGTTGAAGTCGCCACATTGTAGATAATTATGAATTACCTTTTTCCAGAATTCAATCTTGTCAGCTTCATAAGCATGTTCTTTAAGAATTTCTTTATAAAAATCTAGACTCTCTTTATATTTACCAAGTAGTTCATAGAGAAGTGCCACCTCTTTTAGTTTAGTTTTGCTTTTGGATTTGCTGTACTGGTTTTTCAACAGCTTGGTGATGGTTTGGAATGCATACCGATTTTCATAACCTGTCATCTGCAAACAAGGTATTTCAGCAACTATATCAGCTGCAGTTTGTATGGCCAATGTCAAATAATGTTCTACTTTCCTGTTTAACATGTCCTCTTCCCCAGAAGAATTTTCAATCATCCTCGAATAGCAAAGACCCAGTTGTTCACATGCTGTAACCATGTCTAATGGAGATCCATTTTCCTTACAGTTCTGGATTACCTTTTTGAAGTTTATCTCAGCATTTTCATTATCATCTTGTTGTACATAAATAATGCCCAGATCCAGAAATGCTTTCATGTTGCATTCATTTGTGATTTGTACCGACTCTTTTAGATGGTAGATTGCATTCTGTATGAGTGGATCGTCTTTCGAAAGCTTCACTCCTGGTTTTGGACTTCTTAAATAGCTGTGAAGACTCTTGCTGTTAGATCTGGCTTTGGAATAACAGCTGTCATGGTGTTCCTGACTCAGAAATGTATCAGAAAGTGACATGTTTTCGAACACAGACTCCAAACCAGATTCAGAACTCGATTTCAATGCTGTGGTGTGCATGCATGGAAAAACATTCCCATCACTGGCTTCAAATGCAGCTTGTGGCGGCTCCTGTTGGCTATTATGTCCTTGGAAATGTGCAATACTATCCAATGATTCAGCATATTCATGTTCAGTGTTCTCTTCACGGCCAAACAACTTCTTTGGGTGACCTCTACGTTCATGTGTGCTAGGTGTATGTTGAATATGGTTTGCATTGCCTCTAATAGGTGTAGAAGTAGCAATGAAGGCATTTTCTTCATATGATCTAAACTGCCCCTGCCTATTACTTGTACATGTGGTATGAATATTGTTGCCATGACACCAATTACCATTCCCACGTTGTCTGCCTCGTCCACGCTCATGGTCATACCATTGCCCTCGCCCACGCCCTCGCCCACGCCCTCGCCCACGCCCTCGCTCTCGCCCATGCCCTCGCTCTCGCCCATGCCCTCGCCCACCTTGTTCTCTCAGAACTCCATTCTCAGCTATTTTCTTAAGTGTTAATGCTAAATGGTGATGAGAAAATCCTGTTGGGTGAATAGCAATTGCCTTTTCTAGCAGCTTGCGAGATAATTCAAAATCTTTACAGTATCTAAAATATTTGCCACATCTTTCAAGAACAAAATTGTCTTCAGCACATACTTCATGTGCATGCACAAAACACTCTTTCCAGTTTAAAACTTTCACCTCTTTTC
Source organism: Dracogyra subfuscus (assembly GCA_016106625.1). Taxonomy (NCBI): domain Eukaryota; kingdom Metazoa; phylum Mollusca; class Gastropoda; order Neomphalida; family Peltospiridae; genus Dracogyra; species Dracogyra subfuscus. The sequence goes on from JAECMU010087799.1 coordinate 23,991, forward strand.
TCACTTGTCTAAGAAGATCTTCACCAATAGGTGTGACGGCATTTGCAAGATAATTGTTAAGTTCACCAAGTTCGGCCCAAGCTCTAGCACAAAGGTGATTGTCTTTACACTTTGTAATCTCAAGAAGGAGTTTGCTGCACCTAACGATGTTTGATGCGACATCATGTTTTGGATCCACCGTGTAGCAGTTTGGTGAAACACAGCGTCTGAGCGTCAGTGCTTCACCAAATTTCCACAAATATTCCTCAGGATATTTATCATTGACAGACTGAAAAATCTCAACAGCTTTAAAATAAAATGATGGTGAAATTCTAGATAAACAGTAAGCTATTTCTGCTTGTGCTTCAGCATATGATCGGTCATAATTTGAATCATTCTCCTTTGCATGTTCTAACTGCTTAAGAACTGTTTCCGCTTCAAACATCTCACCTTTGCGTATCAGAAATTGCACTTGGTTTGCACGTGCTACTATATTGGTATTGTCTCGTTTGAGAACTTCACTGTTTTTTTCATATGCTTTCGATTCGTCATCTTCAGTCAAACATAACAAAAAGCTTATAAAATTATCATTTCGGTTTATTTCCATCAAAGATATGTTTTCTGTTTGGTATTCAGAGAGTAGTCGATTCAAAATATTTAGTTTTTTCTTCTTATTTAGTGTCTTCATTTCATCTAGGAGAAATGAATGTGGAAATAATGCTAGTCTCTCTTTCAAAGTACTGAAGTATGAAGATGCCATCTCTTCTCTGAAAGAAATACAAATACATATTTTATAATGATGCACGTATCTAAATTTATAACATTGACAGAAATATTGTAATGTCGAGCTACTTATTAATCGCTACATCTTTAATATGTACAAGGTATATACTGAGGTGGGAGACTTCAGATGATAATACAACTTATTCCCTAGTTATCAAGACAAATCTAGACTACATGACCATATAGTCATGATTTATCTTGGTTGAACCAAAGCAAGCTCATACTTTGCTGGTGGATGATGGTGACAGAGTCCAGTTCTGCATACCTTTTTTGTTTTAAAATCTATTCTTTGTTTAGTTAAAGAAGACCTTGATTATTTTTTAACACCCCCCCCCCTTCAATTGTTTTAGGCTAAGTACAGCCCTGTTTGTACATGTATATCCATATACTTAACATGATAATGGGAGCAAGTGGTGTGCTTGCCCGACTTGCTTGCTATTATGTCCTGAAAATCAGACACTGATGACAACTGCCAGTAAAAATACAATGGTGCCCTACCTGGTTTACCACCATGCATATGTAAAAAATAGTAAACTTATCATAAACTAACTTACTTGACAGAAACTAGCTTTCCTTTGAGCCCCAATTTTTGTTACACCAAAGCTGGGGAGGATCCAGCTTTTTTGATGAGGGGGGGTCCAAGACAAAAAGGGCACCATAACATTATGAAAAGGCACTATTGAAAGGTTACACACAGTTCACATGGACCATAATATAATAGTGCTACAACAGGGACACTGGCATAATAATAATAATTAAAAAAAAACCACCTATTTAAATTTGTAAAAAAAACCCTAAAAATCCTAAATAAAAGGGGCACTTCTCAAATTCGAGGGGGGGTCCGGACCCCTTGGACCCCCCCTCTAGATCCGCCCTTGCAAAGGCAACACTTGCCTTACCCCACAAATATTAAAATTAGAATTGGCCTGATGTTAATGCATGGGTTGTAGGATCAAATCACCTCAGTGGACCAATTCTCCGTTCTACTATTTTTCATAAACAACCGGAAAAAAAGAAGTTTGTTTAACGACACCACTAGAGCAAATTGATTTATTCATCATCAGCTATTGGATGTCAAACATTTGGTAATTTTGACATAGAGTCTTAGAGAGGAAATCTGCTACCTTTTTCCATTAGTAGCAAGGGATATTTTTAGAAGAGAATATACCACAGCCTTTGATATACCAATCGTGGTGCACTGGCCGAAATGAGAAATAGACCCCAGACAGATCGTACATCAACCGAACGCTTTACCACTGGGCTACATCCCACCCCATCCCACCCAGTGGTCCATAGCTGTTATTTGAAAGGTTGTGGTGTGTGCTTTCCTGCCTGTGCAAAGGTGCTTATAAAAATTCTTTGCAGACACTACCATGAAAGGTAGTGAAAAATACATTATTGTAGTGCTTTAAAAATTACTGTCTGTAACTGTTTTAAAAATAATAGATTTATTTTTCTTTTTATAAAATTTTGTAAACCACTTTCATCTCTGTTCACTCTGTCAGTTACCAAATGTTTGACATTCAGTAGCCGATGATTAAGGTGCTCTAGTGGTGTCGTTAAAAAAATAATCATGATCTCTGAATTGCAATGCATAGTCATATGTTAAACATAAATATTCATGACCAGTTTTACTTTTGGGGTAGTTCACCAAAATCCTCGAGCATTTTCGGTATGCTGAGGTTTACCTCGATGAACTAGTTTTGGGGCTATTTCAACAACTTGCATCAATATATCTAATATATTTTGTAAACAATTTTTATGATGTAACGCAACGAAATTATTTGTAACTTACATTAAGAGATTTGTCGATCTGAACGTATTTAATTTGATCAAATATCGAAATTATACGATACTGTGAAAACGATAATTGGGAATTCCTAGTTATTTGTCATCGTACGTCAAGGGTTATGTTACTTCTTCGTTACTTTTCGTAATTATTTTTAACAATAATATGCCACTTTTATTCGGAATACTCATTCGAATGTGTGATGCGCAGCAGTATCAAATCATTAATGCTGTGAATTATATAACGTCTCTTTGTATGTGTCGCACTTGGGTGTCCAGTAATTACTTGAAGATCGTTTATTCAATAAGTGCATCTCAACATTTGCATTTCCGAGGTTTGATTCGTGGGTATACGTTCGATTCGGTATTCTGGAGTTTTGTATGATGGATGATCAAAATAATTACTGTTATGCCTCAACAACTCCTTTTTTAAACTATTATTTTTTGTATTATTATTATTATTATTATTATTATTATTATTATTATTATTATTATTATTATTTTAAAA
>JAECMU010087803.1:2949-14635 GCA_016106625.1 Dracogyra subfuscus
GGGGGGGTAGTAGGTGTAGCTTATTATTTTTTTCAGTTCATCGAGATATGAACAAAAAAATGCACCTCTGGACAGATTGCTGTAAAGGGTAATAGACACAAAGAATATTTTATTATATAGATTTACAAAATTCAAGTGACATCATACAAGTATTTAACAGAATGATCTAGTCAGATTAAAAATACACTGGCAATGTTAAAAAGTAAAAAACAAATAAAGTTTGTTTTATTTAACGACACAACTAGAGCACATTGATTTATTAATCATCGGCTATTGGATGTGAAACATATGATAATTTTGACAGATTGAGGAAACCCACTACATGTTTCCATTAGTAGCAAGGGATATTTGATATGCACCATCTCACAGACAGGATAGCACATACCATGTTCTTTGATATATGTGGTTCACTGGCTGGAATGAGAAATAGCCCATGGATCGATCCTAGACCAATGACACATCAGGCGAGTGTAAAAAGTATTGACCTTTGACCTTCTTTGTTTTTGGAATGTCACACTTGCATAGTTCAGAACACTGAAGTCTTCTATTGTTAGTGCAGTACATATATTGTTTTGTATTTTATTTCTGAACATTTTGTTTGAATAGTTTGGAATTCTGGCATATCTGATGTGGAGTCTCGAATTTGATGCAAAATTTTTAAAAAAAGTATGCCCGTTGGACTAGTAGTAGCATTTTTTTCACTTGTCCATCAGAATTTTTACTTACATTTGGCAAGCAGAGAGTACTTTTTGCACCTCTGGCTAAGTTGTAAGTATTGAAATAGAAAATAATTTTAACAAACTTTAAGGGGCTGTAGCAATATTGATTTTTTTTTTTTGTGTAAATGAATAATAAATTATTTTAGAATGACATTTCTTTTACCATAGAAAGAAGAAGAGAAAGAGGCATTAATGCAAACACCGGAATACCAAGGTAATAAATTAAAATATTTTGTCTTTAATAATTATTAGTTTTAAGTCCAGATAGGTAGCATGCCATACCTCCACAGATAGTTAATGATGTTGGCTTCTTAACTGATTTCAATACTGGTGACTAAGTACCTGAATTTACAAGTGGAACTGGATTTTTTTTTAAATGTACATTGCCCAAAGCCAGCCATATCTGTTTTTAATCGGGTAAGTGGGAAAGGTTTTCTTTTCTTCAGCTATTGAAGGAAGGAAGGAAATGTTTTATTTAACGATGCACTCAAAACATTGTACTTACGGTTATATGGTTATGGACCACACAGATATTGAGAGAAAAAACCCACTGTCGCTACTTCATGGGCTACTCTTTTTGATTAGCAGCAAGAGATCTTGTATATGCACCAATCCATAGTCGGGATAGCACATACCACGGTTAAAGACAGTTATTAAATTTGATAATATAAAAAAATGTATTAATTGCTTTTATAGCCTAGTAGAAAAACATATTAATAAATAAAAAAAAATGGTAGAATAATAACAGTTAAAAAATTCATTGTTTGCCTGCTTATATATTATAAATATACCATAAATTAATTTTTAATTCTTATTTCAGTTTTCTTCAGTTTCTTAAAGATACAGTCATTAACCATTAACCTATTTAATGCCCTAACAAAGTATTACCTAAAAATGTACCTGAAAGTACTTTATTCAACCATCTACGTGTACATAATCATCATATCTCACTTCAGACTTCTACAAACAACTAGCCTGGCACCTGGGGCAAGTGCGCTTTAAAACAGAACTAGTGACAAAGGCAAAACCAGTAGCCCGATGGGCTAGTGGGTTTAAATTGACCACAAAAACAAAAAAACATCCCTAGCTTATGGTAATTTTGTTTTCTTACTGACGTTTTATTTGATACCTATTATCCTGACATTGGTCATCGCATAATACAATGTATCAACAAATGAATAAGTATATATATATACAGTTGAACTTGTATATAACAACCACACATGGGACCAACAGAAAGTTGCTGTTATGGACAGGTGGCCTTTATATAGAGGTCCCAAAATAATCAATCGAAACCCTAATTTATTTCTCTATAAAATCTTATTATTAACTGTTGTAACAGTTTGAGTTCCTTTGTTAATTCCAATAACCTCAAGAAAAGAACTCTTCATTGCCAGTGGCATTCTGTCTTCTTTTTTTTTTTGCTTGTGGCACGTTATTTTTAAATTCGGCTATAACATCTGCTTTCCTTTTCAAAATGACGTCAATTTGCATACAACCCATTCCAAATTGCTCTGCTATCTTTTTAGCACTTTAACGTTCTTTCTCGGACATCCTGATAACTTCTACTCATTGTTCTAAAGTTAAGGCAGAAAATTTTTTCGGTGGCATTTTCTTTGATAGTTTGTTCATAAATAAATAAAACAAAACTGAAATTTAATTTTATTTAATTGGGATGTATTACTTAAGTGACATGTTCTTCTCATTATTAGTTTTATGTTGCCACTAATCCGTTGGTACAGTACTTGCATTGGGATTACGTCGCGAACCGCAAACAAAACAATTTTGATAAACAATGGTCGCGGTTTGCCAAAGCATACTGCCTTAACTAAATCCATTAATGGTTGCCGCTTGGTGCAAACTGCTTGTGAACAATGATCATGACCAGTTAACGGTAGGAATTACACAGACACCTTGATTATAAATGTCTTTGATAATACCGCAAGAACTTAGATAATGTAATACCCCCGTCAGCTAACCACTGGGGTTTTTCTCGACATAACCATATGTCCGACGCCGATATAACTGTATTATAATGTATTGAGTGCGTCGTTAAAAAAAATAAAAAAATATTTTATTAATTAGATAATGTAATACATGCTGCTTTAGTAGGCTACAGCCAATGAGAAGTCGCCTTGTTATCGAGTAACGATTGAGCTGAACTAACGAATGCAACTTATACAAGTGCCGAAAGGAACCGAACAGCTGTTGACATTTACCAAATTAACAAAAGAATTAAAATAATGCTTAGTATTAGTAAACGTATATTTGTTTACGACAATAACATCATGTGATAACATCAAAATAATTCATGATAATGAGTCGAATCAAATCGCCAAACTTTCCAGTCACGTGACACAACAATGGCGGCACTGCAGAAAACGATGGGATTTATCGGGAACTAAATCACAGTATGGTTTTGAAAATAAATGTGAGTGGGGGATATTTTGGCCGCTAATGCAGGTTCAGACCTAATTTTTGCTGAAAAATAGTGTCCGCTGGCCGCGTTGGACAGGTGGCCACTCTAGAGAGGTCAAATAAAGAAAGAAATGCGTTGGGGGGTTTCTGGGTGGCCGTTATGGGCAGGTGGCCATTATATAGAGGTGCTAGTTAGACCAAGTTCGACTATATATATATATATATATATATATATATATATATATATATATATATACATACAAGTCACGTGGTAGTAAAATCTTGCACATGTAAACATTAGGTGTGGATTGACAGACTGGGAAATTAATTAACAGGCTAGTATAACTGAAGTACAACCGTTGTTTGTCTTATTTATCTAATGTCTTCTATTTTAATACCTCGCTTGCTTGTGATAGAGATGTTGGCAATTAGGGAAGATAATTTTCTTTCAACATTACCTGTTATCAACAAGTGCACCTCCCCACCACGTAAATGATATGATCCAAACATCCCAACATCCAATGGGATGTCCTAAAATTCTTCTACTGTGTGCTCCCTGTAGTTCCAGTCATGTGACTAACTTCCTTCATTTTCTCTTCGCTGTCGGGTTTAGACGTCTTTTCTTTATCTCTGTCGGACTTTTTATTTTGTTACATTTGTTTTATTATGGTGGATTCGTTTCCTCCTTTGTCTTATTATGCTTATCTCTGTATTCCTTTTGGCAATTGTTTTAAGTGTTATTTATTCCAAATTTACTTCATGTTGTGCTGGGTAACAATGTGCACTCCCCATTTGCAAAATGGCATCTTTGTTTACTGGCTTTATGCAGTTCATGGTTGTTTTTCTTTCTATTTCACGAATTGAAAAATACTTATTATGTTGGACATTAATTCAACACGTTTTGTTCATTTGTATACCCGAAAGTTCATGTCAGTGGACAACCCACACGAGTTATGCCCAGGCTGGCATGTTCCATGTCAAGAGGGGACCAGATGTGTCAGGTGTTCTAGACTGTTGGCAGAAGAGTTCTCTGCCTAATTGAAGAAGACTGAGTCATTACCAGCTCCAATTTCCACTGCTCCATCATGCTTGAAGACTGTTACCGGTGATGTCGAAGGAAACTATGGCTTCACTGGCGGTTGTCATGTCCATTGTGAGTTCCAGTTCAGGGGCGGATCCAGTTATAGTGGGTTTCGGTCCAGGGAAGTCTACATCTTCGGTGGTGCAGGTAGCACATTCAGTAGCTTCCTCCAGACACCAATCTGATGATTAGGCTTCCAGTAAACTTGCTGTGAAGACCATTTCCGAGAAAGAAGTCGGCGGACCGTTAACACCAATCGTTAGTTGATGGCGGGGTCCAAGGTTTTTATCGGCTCTTGACAGGACCGCCCGTGGCGCAGTCGGCGTGGGATCGATCCCCATCGGTGGGCCCATTGGGCTGTTTCTCGTTCCAGCCAGTGTACCACGACTGGTATATCAAAGACCGTGGTATGTACTACCCTGTCTATGGGATGGTGCATATAAAAGATCCCTTGCTGCTAATCAAAATGAGTAGCTCATGAAGTGGTGACAGCAGATTTCTCTGAATATCTGTGTGGTCCTTAAACCCCCTTTACACAGGATGGAAATCGTTGAGAAATAGTTGAGATTTGAGCATCCAGCGATCACCAGGATCTCTCAGTGATCTTCCAGTGATCTCCATGGTCCTCAAAGTTTCAACGATGTCCAAGGGCTCTCATTGAGCTCTCAACAAACTCAACAATATCTCAATGATCTCAGTGAATGCTCGACAATCTCTCAACTATCTTAATGAATGCTCAACAATCTCTCAACGATCTCATCGATCTCCCAATTTCATTTTTTATCACACAACGAGCGCACAAGGATCTCCCAAACATTTACACAGAAACGGCTTGTTCGAAGCTTTAGGAGATCGTTGAGAGATCGGGCCAATTTTTTATCTTTCAATGGTCACCCAATGATCTCCGTGTATGTAAAGGGAGCCTTAACCATATGTTTGACACCATATAATCGACCGGTCTTGGTGGCGTCATGGTTAGGCCATCAGTCTACAGGCTGGTAGGTACTGGGTTCGGATCCCAGTCGAGGCATGAGTAAGTGCTTCGCAAAGGTCAATGGGTAGGTGTAAACCACTTGCACCGACCATTGATCCATTACTGGTTCAACAAAGGCCATGGTTTGTGCTATCCTGTCTGTGGGAAGTGCAAATAAAAGATCCCTTGCTGCTAATCGGAAAGAGTAGCCCATAAAGTGGCGACAGCGGGTTTCCTATCAAAATCTGTGTGGACCTTAACCATCTGTCTGACGCCATATAACCGTAAATAAAATGTGTTGAGTGCGTTGTTAAATAAAACATTTCTTTCTTTCTTTCCATATAACTGTAAATACAATATGTTGAGTGTGGCGTTAAATAAATTCTGTGTTTTGTTTGTTTGTTTTCTATCTTGCTTGTGCCGGGATACTAAGGGACTTTCCAGATGATGTGTTGACGCCTTTTGAGCTGTGACCGTAGCCACAGACTATCATTGCCGATCTTTGGCTGAAGTGGCTTCCAAACTTTCTGAGGGTTCTAGACAGGACCGTCCACGGTCCAGTTCACCAGCGGCTTCCACTACTTCTGATCGCTTTGCCTGTACGCGAGTTCTGAGGGATTTTGCAGATGAGTCTCCGGCTGCTTCCATCATAGATGAAAGGGCCTGACACCGATGATTGCTATGGATGTTCCCTGGTAGCCTGCTAACGATGATGTTGTAGAAGACAATTGCTTCCATGGCTGCTGCCATGGTTCCTGCTGTTTCAGGGAGGGTCCAGTGAAGGTTCCAACGACATCTGTTTTCGGTCCTATCCAGACTTCACCTGCCTTGATGATTCCAGATGCGATTCATCCTGTGTCTTTGCTTTTGTCATTTACATCGCCTGCGGCTACTGTGGAAGGGACTTCAGCGTATTCACTGGGTTAGCATTCTGCATATCGTCTCGTGACCATTGGAGCTGTGCACACAGTCGGTCTCTATGGCCTATCTCGGGTCCTATGGACCGTTGTCACCGATTGTTGGCTAATGTTGGCTTCAAGTGACTGCCATTCCTTCCAATGATCTTGCTTGTGCTCGCATTATGAAAAATGTCCACATGATGCCCCAGCCCCATCTATGGTTGAAAATACGGAGTCTGAAGTATATATGACCATCAGTGATTGCCTTGCTGCTGTTATGAGATGTTACCATTGTTTCTGCCGGTGAGGTGGACAGACATTACCTTTCTTTCACAGATCAGTGTGCTCTAGTGGCGTCATTAAATAAAACAAACAAACAAAATCTTCTGTTCGGGTTGCTTTTCCAGCTTCCGTCTAGGTTACCATATCAACTCAATGAGTTGCGGTACACCTCGTTACATGGTTTTCTCCACGTAGCCTGTTCTACGGCATCAGTTTAAAGTTACAAGTGTTCTGGGTTGGTGCTGAAAACACTACATCCGGTGGTGTTGCCAGTCAGTCGCTACTTCTGCTGGATGACAATCAGTTGACGTTTCATCTGTAGGACCTGGTGAACAGCATTCCTCTGCAGATGCGTGCTCGACATATTTCAGGGGTCTTCAATGTCCTCGCAGACAGTTTCTCTCGTCCATCGACTCCAGAGTCCACCGAATGGATGCTGCATTTGGAGGCCTTTCGATGGGTGTGCAATCATCTGTGGACACTAAACACTGATTTGTTTGCAACATAGCCATCAACTTTTTGTTTATGTGTTGCCAGTACCAGATCCAGACGCCATACATCTTGATGCCTTGGCAATCATTTGGAATCAGATGGACACTTATGCATTTCCACCTCCAATACTGCTTCCCAGGATGATGCAGATTCCAGCAATTCCATTGTTATCTTCTGTTTTATTTACTGTGTACGAAGCCAAAACAAGGTTGCGAAAAGTGACTGTTATCAACCGTAACACAATTTGATCGTCTGCTATAACTAGGCTACAGTATTATAGAGCTATTTTGCCATTTCTTCTTGTTAAAACTGCTGTTTTTGTACTTACTTTCATTATTTTATTGTTTTGGCAACTCTACATACCAGTTGCTTTTATTTAGAGACAAGATTTTCATAGGTAATAAACACCAAGTAACTTTTGTGTTTTTTGCTTCAAATGCATTTTATTCCTTTTTTCCTGATTTAAACAATATCAGTTACAGTTGTCACCAATATTTCATTGGTTTCTATAAGAACTTATTAAGTTTTTATGTCTGTCAGTATACATGTTTGCATGGAAATTTAATCACATGACCAGGTTAACTACATTTTATTGTAGAGATTTTGGAAGAAATACCATGGTTGTATTTGACCTGTGACCTTCCACGACCTCCTTTATACCCTGATGAGTTACGTGAGAACATCATCCCACAGGTGCCATTTGCAACATTGTTGTCAAAATTCAATGGTATCACTGAAAAGGAGTATAAGACACACAAAGACAGTACCTACAAGAAATTTGAACTGATGCGGTTACCTCCGTACATCATCATATACATCAAGGTAAAAGAAAAACTTCTTATGACAGTTAGTCATTAAGTAACCAATGTTTTCAATTTTTATCACCTAATTTATAGTTTTATGAATGGAAATAATTTCTAAAAGTAAAACTGTCTTTAATGAAACTGAAGCTCTTAGTGTTTCAACTATGCAAAATATATTCAAAGATGTCAGAAGATGGTCGCAACTGGTGGAGTCAGTTACATGTATATATTCATTTATTTTCAACAGGAGCAATATATTATCTTCAGCTTAGCTTAATAAGTGGCTTAAAGGTAGAGTAAACTCCAACAAGAGCCTTATGTATTGGAAAGATGCATACTCGGACCACCAATACATACTGAAACTTTAACAAATGAAAAACGCGTAATTTTAAAATTAATAAAAAACCATGATTATTCCTGCTAACTGAGGGCAGCCATTTTGTTTCCTTTTTCTGACGTCCGGTGGTGTAGTTTGGAGCGAAATGTCGTCGGCTCCGTCAAACTTCTCTGTTAAGCACAATGTAAACAAATGCTCTAATTTACAACAAGGCACTTCGCTTTCATCAACCTGACTTGTAAAACAACATAAATGACTTGATAGTATAATAAACTACTTAGCTAAATATATTTTAATTTGCATCAGTATAACAAAATGGAGTTATATAGTATTTTTTTTCTTTTAAAAAATGCATATTATTAGGCCTATTGGTAGGATACGTTCGAGCAAAAAATGACCACTCACGATACCCAAGTGATGATTTTCTTTTCTTTGGGACTACGTAATTGGTCAGGTTTGTGATTTTAGATGGGAAAGTCTACTTAATCAAAGGTTTTACAGAATTACTTAAAGTAATAAGGGGAGGGGGCGGCTGGTAAAGTCCATTATAATTTGAGGTTATCACACAATACTGTGTGATCTTAATAAAAGAGACCCGTCTTTGTAGCGTGTCTAGACACTGTGTCTAAGGACTGTCTAAATATACACCTGCCAATCAAGAACCACAGGTACTGGCCACCAAAAGAAACGACCAATTAACTAAGAAAACACTTATTTCAGTTCTTCAGTAATTAACTATACGCTTATATTTGTTGATATTAAGCAATAATGTTAAATATATATTGTTGAATATGCATACCAGGTCAAATGCCTTGATTGTGTCTTCCTTTAACATGTCCATATACCACTTGGGTTTCAAACATGCCTATTTCGAGTCCGGCCTCCGATAGGATCGGGGGTCTGACTTGGGACAGGGATAACCTAAGAAATAGGGTCAATTTTGAATATTAATGCTAAAAGTATAAAAAGGGGCGAGTTGAGGTTAAAAGATTTTGGCTGCGCCCTTAAAGAAAAAAAAAAAGATTGACATTTCTAAACTATATAAATTATTAATATAATATATTTTCGGCACGAATTTAGATGGGTTGGTCTAAAATTGTTAATAATTCTTAAACAGTATTCATTAGCCCATGGGAGGTTAAAAGGAAAGGAGCAGCCAGTCATAGTTTAAACATTGGTGTGACCATACAGCCACATCGCACACCAATGTTTTTTGGCTTTCTTGACTGTCCATTAATGAAGTTGTGCATTAGTGTTATCTGCAAAAATAAATCCTGAGGTGAAAGTTGTTTGCTAGCTTTGAAAGTTTTTTTGCTAAATCTCTATACAATCGTACTGCACTGCTCTCTGTCATTACTGTGATAGTTTATTATTAAAAATGTTACAGAAGCTTTATTACATATTATTTGACCATATCGTAGGTTTTGATTGTGTTAACAAAAAAGTTTAATCTAATAGGAATGAATTTTACTTCAGTGTTTACATGAGTATTTCTGAATGCAGAAGCAAATTGCCAGGGCTGGTATATTGAATTGGTTTTCTTTAGCAGCTGTGATATTATTTAGTTTTGTCTATTTTCTTTTCAGCGGTTTAACAAGAACTACTTTGTTAATGAGAAGAACCCAACAATTGTAAACTTCCCTATCAAGTAAGTTGTTTGTAGGACTAAAGTTAGTTAATCTGGAATGTGTTGGAGTTAAGACATGCCATTCTGTAAATATTGAAATCTACTAGTCAAGTCACTATGACTTAGCCAGTGCTATGCTAACATCATAATCCATTTCAGATTGGTAATATCAGACTGGTAAAGTAGAACAGTTAAAATGGCTAATTAAGGATTGTGAGAACATTTTCAGTTTTTATACCTGAAAAGATATATTTTTAGAATCTTGTAGTTTATTGTTTCTTTATAAAAAGCAAGTGCATGGACAGAGATTAAACTTACTTGTGACAGTATCAAAATGTGACATCTTGGGACTGTTTGCTTCGTAATTAATAACGGTTAATTTGTGTGATTTGAGTAATAGTAAAACATTACACACATGTTAATCCCTTATGTCAGGTGGCTCTTTGACAGATGTGTTTGTTTGAACAGGTTTGTTAAAATTTAGATATGCTGTTTTGAAAGATTACTGTAAAGCAGTATTTAATAAAAGTATTGTTTCTAGTGCTATTTGGTTTATAAGCAAAATTAATAATGTTTTTATAGTGTTATATTACTGATCTTCTAGTCAGTATAATTTTTTTTTTTAAAGTAGATGTTCACAGACTTGTGTCGTAAAGAAATTATTATAAGAGCTTGTGTGTCATACTGAGTTTATAAAACGAGTGTGAGGATTATTGTATTGCAAGAAACCTCACACAAGCTTCTTAAAATCAGTATGATTCACATACCAGTGTAATAATTTGTTTATTATCCATGTTATCCTTGATATTATTTTCATGAATAACAAGCTACGACCATGTCAAAACGTCATTTTTGGAAATGATGACATTTTGGTAAATGATTACAGGGGTACAGAAATGGAAAACATTTCACTATCCCGTTGGATCAGAACCAACAAAATTTACCTGCCTGCCATAATTTCTACTAGTCCCAGCCTATAGAACAATATATTAAAATATTTTTTTAACAATATCTTTATAATAGCATGCACTTTGAACCCCCAACACCCACCCCCACCCCTAGCATTTACGCCAACTTTGGGGGCTCAGTTTATCTCCCAACTATTTTACGAACCCTCTGAACAAAAAAGACACGTATTAATAACCAAAACATTTTTAAGGACATTTTGTAAGTGATCAAGATCACGTGGCAAATGAACAAAATCAAACACAAAAGGGCTGGTAGGTACTGGGTTTGGATCCCAGTTGAGGCATGGGATTTTAAATCCAGATACTGACTCCAAACACTGAGTCGGTATCTGGTTTAATGGGTTGGTGTAAACCACTTGCACCATACCTGGTTCAACAAAGGCTATGGTTTGTGCTATCCTGCCTGTGGGAAGCGCAAATGAAAGATCCCTTGCTGCTAATCAGAAAGAGTAGCCCATGTAGTTGTGACAGCAGGTTTCCTCTCAAAATCTGTGTGGTCCTTAACCATGTGTCTGATGCCATTTAACCGTAAATAAAATGTGTTGAGTGCATCGTTAAATAAAGCATTTCTTTCTTTCTTCAAACACAAAAGCTATTAGTTAAGACTATGCTTTTCACATTTCTTTCATATAGATTTACAGAATTCAAATGACATCCTGCAAGCATTTAACAGAAGAATCTATTCAAAACAGTAACATATTTTCAACGTAAGCAAATCATTTGAAGGAGCTACTGGCCTTTGACCAGCTCCATTTCCAAGGAATGAGGCTAAATCAAAATTATCAAAATGGAACCATTTTCATCTTTTTGGGTGTGTTTTTTTTTGGGGGGAGGGGGTGCTTGTTTTTGTCAGGATTATTGTTGTGGTTTTTAACTGTAATGACATTTCAGTGTATCACTTGACATGGATACAATATTTGAAATATGAGAGCTGAAATATAGGGCATGTTGCTTTTAATGTGACGGACAAAAATTTAACATCTGTAACATAACACCCATAACAGTTATCACTGTATAATTGACTTTAATATCTAGCAAGCGTTGAAACCAGGTTCGATTCCAGTAATTACCTAAGGCCACCAACCCA
>JAECMU010087806.1:2176-16982 GCA_016106625.1 Dracogyra subfuscus
TGGGGGAACATGTCCCCCCTGTCACCCACCAAATGACGCCCATGGATGGAGTGGGAATCATATAACGTGGACATGGCCAGCTCTCCTATAGTAACAAAGGAACCCGACAGGGTAGCATACCTTCACGACTCAGTCATAACATATTTTGGACTGCGCCTTGTGCAGAGATACGATATTGACTATGTTAATGGAAAAGTCGAAATTGGCTTCTGTTAGACGATTACACACTTTTTTGAATTTCATATTGTCTTTGGCTGGCACATATCATCGTCAATCTTCTTGGATAAAAATACTTTCGTTTTGAATAAGGCGAAGTTTCTTTAAATATTTACATAAATTAGAAACGTTAGACAATATTCATGCCAGTAGGAACCCGGGGGAGAGGGTTGAATCATGAAATATATAATATACTACTCAAAAGAAGTTAATGGTAAAAAATATTTGTGCAAATAAAAATCAGCTAATATGCTAAAATTGTGACGACTAATGACAAATTATTTATTTGATGTCTCAAGAACAAAAAACACAAAACAAAAAACTATGCGTGGAAACTAGTTTACTAACCAGATGGAAAAAGTCATGCACCCCCAAAAATGATGTTCACACGTGTAGTAGAAGCGTCAGTAACTGATGTAGCCACCATTAGCATTCACACATTCTTGACAACGTTGGCGCATGCTGTTAATCAGGCGTTGGAAATAATGTTGAGGAATCGCTTGTCATTCTGCAACTAATTGCTGAGCCATTTGCTGGAGGTTGACGGCAGGGACGTGATGTGATCGAACTCGCTGCCCTAGTTCATCCCACGCATACTCAATGGGTGACAAGTCTAGTGAATATGCAGGCCAATCCATGTGCTGAACGATCTGCTGTTGCAGGAAGTCGGTCACCACCCTGGCACGATGAGGTCTTGCGTTGTTGTCCTGGAACCAAGCTCCTGATCCAATCCGCTGCAGAAGTGGAAGTACAAAAGGTTGAACAATCTCGTTGAGATAACGCTGACCAGTCAAATTTCCATTAATGATGTACAGAGGGGTTCTGTGATTCATGGATATGCCTGCCCACACCATTACACTTTCTCCTCCAAATGGTAGATGTTGAACAACGTTAACATCAGCAAATCGTTCGCCTTGAAGACGGTAAACACGAGCCCGGCAATCACTGAACTGGAGCAAGTACCGTGCCTCATCTGTGAATAATGTCTCTGCCCATTGCCCACAGTTCCATCGGATATGACGTCTGCACAAATCAAGGCGAGCCCTTCTGTGACGGGCAAGTAGCTGTGGTCGAACTACAGGACGCCATCATCGTAAACCTTGGTCTCGCAGACGATTCCTAATGGTCTGGTCAGACACATTGTTGCCTGTAACAGCTCTGAGTTGATCACGAAGACGCCGTGCGGTCACAAAACGCTGTCGCAACGCCGTTATTATCAGGAAACGGTCTTCTCGTGCTGTTGTTGATCGTGGTCTTCCAGAACGGGAGCGATTCTGAATAGAATTAGTCGTCCTGAACCCCTGCCAGAGTCTACCGATAACGCTTTGGCTTACATTTAGACGATGAGCCACAGATATTTGAGTGTGTCCATCTTGTGGCCAGCCAATGGCCCTTCCCCTGTCTTGCAAACTGAATTGTCGTGGAACTATCTTCAAATTTAAAGTGATGATGAAAGGGAAATGCTCATTCCTTTTATTGCTAAAATTGGCATGCATTGAATTACACTCATGCTAAGCACGTGCAAATGGTGCACGAGGTTTCACAGTGGGTGTATCGAGGCAGGTTGTCAGTTTAGTTTGACTATGTTTTTGTTTCAAATCCATGAAAAGGAAGTTTGGGTTAACTTAAAAGGTTTCTAAAGATAAGGGCAATGATTGCATGTCCCTTAATAATGTTAATATTCTAACCCTATCTGGCCTAAAAAAAACATACTTCCAAAAATTATCATAAAGCTCCTTTGACCCTTAACTTTTTTTTAGTAGTATATGTATTTTGTTTAATTATCTCCTTGTCCTTTTTCACTTTACCATAGTTTGATACCCAATAGCCGATGTATGTTTCGTGCTGGGGTGTTAAACATTCATTCATCCCTTGCCCCCCGCCCCCTTGCCCCCTCCTGCGGACGCCCATGCAAATAACCTTAAAAATAGCCATTTAGCATTTGTTCCAAATACTAAAAAAATCACAATTTTGAGAAACAATGTGCCACCTCACCTATTAGATAACCTCCTACCCCCACCCCCATTTCATATGTTCTTGTTTTGTGCCTAATATCAGGAAATAGAAAGATTTATCGATAAAAGAAAAATTAAATATTTTTATTTTAAAAAAAATGTGTACAAACATAAACATTTGACAGGAGTTTGCCATAAAAAAAATTGGAATAAAATATAAATAATACGCTACTTTTGCTTATGTCTGTAATGAATGTACCTTTTCATGCAGTATGTACAAACGTTCAATAACGTTTCTGTGATAAGTTATAACTAATACAATAAAATATTTCATTTTAGTTATACTCACACCAGACCCCTTTGGATCTTGTGGTTTATTCGTTACTACTGACGTTTTTAGAACTGCTGGTTTATTTGTCACTGCTGGTTTATTCGTCACTGCTGGTGCTGGTTTATTCGTCGCTGCTGGTTTATTCGTCGCTGCTGGTTTATTCGTCACTGCTGGTTTATTCGTCGCTGCTGGTTTATTCGTCACTGCTGGTTTATTCGTCACTACCGGTGCTGGTTTATTCGTCGCTGCTGGTTTATTCGTCGCTGCTGGTTTATTCGTCACTTTTGGTGCTGGTTTATTCGTCACTGCTGGTGCTGGTTTATTCGTCGCTGCTGGTTTATTCGTCGCTGGTAGTTTTGTCGTCACCGTCTCAAAATTTTTTTAAAAATTATAGCGAATCGGACAAATATACTGAGTCAAATTAAAAACTTCAAAATCGTTTCATCTAGGCTAAATAGCAAATATGACAGAAGAACGTGTTACATAAGGTTTTTTTTAATTATTGTATGACGTCTAAAGAAAGAATAGGAATAAATGTTGAGTCACAAATCTGTTCGATGCGCCCACAGCATTCATCAAAACAACAAACAGTCAAAATGGTAATTCACAAGCATAGTCGTCTGACTCCTCATTGACTGCCTGATTCGTGTAAAGACTGCATTAGGCATACAGCTCCATTGTTCCACTAATGGGATTCAGGTCGGAAAGATCAGGCCTGGACCATGAGCTGCCAAATTCCTAGACCAGCACCAGGGCCCGTGCTTATAAAACTTTTAGAGTCCAGACTCAATCTCTAATGACGTCACACACATACAATTTGTATAGTGTTGCCATGACGTTATCGTCTCAGACTCTATTAGAGTCTCGAGTCTAGACTCTAAAAGTTTTATAAGCACCAGGCCTGGTCGCGGTATGTAGCGGCGTTGAGGTTGCCACGGACAACAAGATGTCGAGAATATCCATTTCCATAAAAAGCGCCCCAAACCTTACACTTCTGCCTCCGAATATGTCAACTTTACTGACACAACACTGAGCATGACGTTCACAACTTCACCACATGTCTCCAAACGCTCTGCCTACCATTGGCAAATCTCAGTGTGAATCTTGATTATCTCTAAGCACGAATCTATTCCATTCCTTCTGAGTCCATCGCAAGTGACGTTGACCTCGATGAAATTGTGTCAAAATGGGTCTAACATATGGGCGCCGTACGTTGAGGTGAGCGGTTCGCTGCCGATTTCGAATCGTTTGTACGAACCCCCAACGTCTGAAAGGTGCATTTCTGGTCGCTGTAGCTGTCATAAAACGGTTGCGGAGGTGACATAACACAATACGACGGTCATCTCTGCCTATGACGCCACACGTGGTCTAACCGGTCGGGGTGGGGCGATCAACTGCGGTGCCCATTTGTTCTACTCGTGTCCGCAGATCATAAATTGCCCATCGCCAGCAACCCAACGCCCTTGCAACGTCAGCTACCGACGTTCCCTCGTACAACATGCCGACGGTATGTTTACGCTGCACATTTGTGAGGCGTGGTATCGAAACAGGTCGTAACAAATATAGTTTTAATGGGGTTTTTTCGTTGTGTTAGACTACTGTGTGCAAACAACGATGAAAATACATGTGCTATTGTAGTCACGTGACCAGTGGCACGTGCAAAACCTCTTTTGCCTCAGTGGTGCAGTGCACGTGCTATGAACCGGGTAACGTGGGCTGTGGTGGACTTCAAATGGAGTGTATACATTGTGATTACAATATATATTCTTGAAAAATACCTGCTTTCAACACTCACTGACATTATACAAATTTTAGATGGTGGCTTTTTTAATTTGACTCAGTATAATTATCAGTTACCTAAATACCAGTATAATATAATTACAATATCATTATACGAATGTACAATCAGTGTTGTAAAAATTCCACCTATTGATTCAGTTACGATCATAAGACATGATTCAAAGATATATTCCAAATAGAGTCTCTACAAAATATCATGAATGTAACTAGATGACATTTTTTATGTCGTTTTAACAACAACAACAACAACAAAAAGCCCATCTTTTAAATATTGATTAATTGTGACATTAATTTAAATGATCAGCTTTTTCATTATCACATTTTATGCAACTGTTTCTTTCATAATGGACGACTTTCAGTAACAATACTGTAACTTAGAGTGGATATGGTATACCGGTACTTACCTGTGGTTTGGTTGTGGAGTTGACATCTGAACACAGCAGAAGTACTGAAACAGACATAGTTGTTCATATTTCAAATTGCTTTTGAGACGATTTTATTTAAAGCAAATTATTAGTCCCCTACCGGTCCAACCGGAGGGGACTTCACATTTCATATCCGTCGTTCTGTCCATCCGTCTGTCCCACATATAGGTTTCCGGATGATTTTTTTTTTTTTTTAAGAATGCCTTGAGATATTTTGCTGACATTTTTGTATAGCTTTATAATCTGCTGTTACATATCAAGTTTGACTTTCATAGTGATTTAGCTACTTTTGTTACAGAGTTATGGCCCTTGAACTTGAGAGATATGAAAATTAGTTTTCCGGACTTTTTTGTCCAGAATGCACTGAGATATTGAGCTGATATGTTGTGTATAGCTTTATAATGTACTGTTACAGATCATGTTTGATTTTCATTGAACTTAGAAGATTTAAAAATTAGTTTTCCGGCTTTTTGTTTTGCAATGCATATAACCGGTCAAGTTTATATTGTATGGTTTACCCACTTTTCTCAAAGGTATGTCCCTTAAACTTAGCAGATATGAGAAATTGCTTGGTTCGGCAGGGGACATGTATTGCTTTAGCAGTACTCTCATAATACTTGTTTCTATTGCAGTACAAAGAATTGACCCAGAGGCGGTCCCACCATAATAATAATAATAATAATAATAATAATAGTAACACTAAAGGAGTCCACGTAAGTTTTTATCACTGGCGATAGAGTTACTCTATAAATACTATTTACTATCAGGGTGAATTGATTTTAGTCAAATCTGCTTTTGTATAAAAAAAAATTAAAGATTGAAAAAGTATATTCAAGTGTTTAGGATAATATCTGTTTCTTAAATACATGTTTATATGTTCTTGTGTCGATTCATTGGAAGTTTTAAAATTCAGTAGGCTACACAAGTAAAATAATGAAAATATGGACAAATTTTATATTCATTCCAAATATAAAACTAAGTACTAGTATGATGAATAGAAGACTATGTTTTATAGCATCAGGTTTTGTTTGAGTTTACACAAACGTTGACAAAAATAAACGATTCTCTCACAAATACTATTTTTAAATCAGAATGATTTATTGTGAGATGACAGCAATTTGAAAACTTAAGATCATTTAATTGTATCGATATCTATGTACTTTTAATTTTAAATACATTCACGTCCAGGAGTCGAAAGTGATGGTGGAGTGAAGGGGACACTATTTCGTCCAACTGAAGCTGATACACCGGCGAAGTAATATATAAAGGTAATTAAAAAAGACTTACCATGAAGATAAATAACAGCAAAGGTCACAGCCAAAGACCGCATCTTGAAAATGTCTGCAAAAAATAACATTATATAATAAGCTAATACCTTTTAATCGAACTAATTTAATGTTAATGTAATTTAATACTTTGACTATAGTAGTAATGATCCTACCTTATCAGCACTTAAATTAAGTTTGGTGATCAATGGTTTCTATTTAACACACCATACAAAATAACTATAAATGCAATAGGAAACTTACTTTTGTCACAGAGTACTAATTATTTTGAACAGTTGCCTTTTATATTCAGTTCTTAATCTTATTCTTTATTTTAATGCTACTCAACATTAGACTAGTCTATTTCCGTAAAAAGGTGGATTTCCTTAAATTATGTTACGCATAACAAGGTGTTTATGTATATGTTTAATTCGTTATGCAGTTAATGCCTATTTGAAAATATTTTTTTTAATATTTGTCATCAATCAACTTGTCACCAATATGTTCATTTGATGCAAAAGTAATGTAAATGAGTTTAGAAACTAGTTTTATACACTGATTTCAATAATGGAACTGTCCAACGAACCTCAAGTATTTTTGAACATCCAGGCAACAAAATTTCGATTTGTGACTTTCTACTGAATACCCGTAATCTACGAAGAGTGTCCAGTCAGGGATCCTCTTATCAAGAATAAACAAACAGTTATGTTATATTATACGAAAATAAAGCACAGACAATCTAGAGATATGTATTATCTTGTTTGTCACTCCTGGGTATCTCAGTGCTTAGATTGTTGCGTGGACCGAGGCTCAGGGTATTAAATAAACTGATTCTAAGGTATCAATAAATAACCCTTTCTGTAATGGTTTTAGTCCATAAGCGTGTGACACCGGCCTCAGTGGCGTCGTGGTTAAGCCATCGGTCAACAGGCTGGTAGGTACTGGGTTCAGATCCAGATACCGACTCCAAACCCTGAGTGAGTGCTCCGCAAGGCTCAATGGGAAGGTGTAAACCACTTGCACCGACCAGTGATCCATAACTGATTCAACAAAGGCCATGGTTTGTGCTATCCTGCCTGTGGGAATCACAAATAAAAGATCCCTTGCTGCTAATCGGAAAGAGTAGCCCATGAAGTGGCGACAGCGTGTTTCCTCTCAAAATCTGTGTGGTCCTCAACCATATGTCTGACGCCATATAACCGTAATTAAAATGTGTTGAGTGCGTCGTTAAATAAAACATTTCTTCTTGTTTTCATAAGCGTATGGGGTAGTATTGGAATGGGATATAGAGAGTTGGGACGATATACTTCACAATGAATATTTTGAGGATACGTTGAATTTCAAACAAGCACTACAAACACTATAAGCACTATGGGAGGGGACGTAGCCTAGTGGTAAAGCGCTCGCTCGATGCGCGGTCGGTCTGGGATCGATCCCCGACGATGGACAAATTGGGCTATTTCTCGTTTCAGCCAGTGCACCACGACTAGTATATCAAAGGCTGTGGTATGTACTACCCTGTCTGTGGGATGGTTCATATAAAAGATCCCTTGCTGCTAATCGAAAAGAGTAGCCCATGAAGTGGCGACAGCGGGTTTCCTCTCTCAATATCTGTGTGGTCCTTAACCATATGTCTGACGCCATATAACCGTAAATAAAATGTGTTGAGTGCGTCATTAAATAAAACATTGCTTTTTTTTTCTTTCTTTCTTTCTTTTCTTTCTTTCTTTCTATAAGCAATATAAAATAACATAAACGTTAAAGAAGCCAACAACATCTACCACTCTGTTTCTCACACTAACTAACTCGTCAAATATTGTATTAAAGGGACATACCCTAGTTTCAGTTCATGAAAATTGACATTAAGTTTAGTTTAATTTACAAACCTGTAACACATTTTTATAATGTTACAACTGAGTGAAACATGAGTCTTTGATTTTGAAATTGTGAAATAGAATAAAACTCGACTACATAACTGTTACTTCTCAGAGGCACGTGCCTTTTTAAAAATATGAGAAATGCATTTTGTGATATTAAAAAACATCAGTGAGTGAAACATGAGTCTTTGACTTTGAAATGGTGAAGTACCCTCTAAAATAGAATAAAACTGGACTACATAACTGTTACTTCTCAGAGGCAAGTGCCTTTTTAAAAATATGATAAATGCATTTGGTGATATTAAAAAGCATCAGGACGACCAAAAACACTTCGAATGTACGGAAATGGATACTTTAAACAATAAAATTTAAGTAAAGTATGATTTCAGTCATCAAAAAACGCCTCTAATAGTCAAAAGTATGTCTTAGTGTTTAAAAACTAGGGTATGTCCCTTTAACTCGCATGTGACAAAACAAAAAGCCATGACCAAACAGGTGTACAACAATGTTTTGTTTTGTTTTGTTTAACGACGCACTCAACACATTATATTACGGTTATATCGGCGTCGGACATATGATTATGTCGAGAAAAAAACTCAGTGGTTAGCTGACGGGGATCGATCCTAGACCGGGTGTACAACAAAGTTATATCATAAGGGTCTGCCCTAAGATCATCGTCGTATAAAATGCTGAATTCCTTGGTCTATGTTTGGGTAGGAGGGTGGAAGGGTAAATATTCCCAGAGCTCCTATCTTATACACTTATGCATTAATCTCGATGAAAATACCCAGAACGTGGTAAGGAATCGTTTCCATCACACATACGTACGTGGTATTAATATATAATCATTCAGGTGTCAGTCCAGGAAAGAGGTTACACTCTGCCACAGGAGTGACTGATTGATTGATTGAAAACAGAACAAACGAATGTGGCACACGTTTATTAACTTACAAGACCCTCTGTTATATACATACAATATACGTGGCGACTATACATCATATGATAACTATATTTAAAGTACATTTAAAAAGTCAAAGTTAACTACAAGAAGAAAATATATTATATACAACATAATATGAAAAACGTTATCCTAGAGGATACACAAATAATGTTCCACGTGCAGTCAAATTATTTTTATCACCCTTGCAAATAATCCATATGTAATTTAAATAATAATTTATTAGCCAAAACGATGAGTTTATTTGATATATATTTGAACATAAATGTTAACATCATTTCGTATGTTTCGTCCATATAACAGTAGTTGTAAATCTAGTGGCTAAAATGATGCAAAGAATTATATAGAACCTGTCTCCGCTGTTCATATTTTTTACATAGAACGAAACAAAATGGAAATCGTTTTCTAACCGGTATCCACAGTTACACGAATGGTCTACATCTGTATAGATAAGCATTTAAAAAGCTACATCCATGTCGTAATCGTGTATGTAATATATTTTTCGTTCTTTTCCCACAGGAAAAATAAAATGGAACTTTATTTATCACTGGAGTTACTGCTTTTTTGAAAGATGATTTTGGTTTACACTTTCTAATTGACTGCTTTTAAGTGTTCCATAGATCGATTGCTGAGTACATAAACGATGATTTTAAAGGGACATTCCTGAGTTTGCTGCATTGTAAGATGTTCCCGACTAATACAATATTTATACGATTAAAATCACATTATAAATATATTTTCTTGTTTAGAATATCAGTGTCTGTATATTCAATGTGTTTCTGGTCGTCTCAATATTTGTAAGAAGCCCAAACTGGATTTCGTCTTCAAATAATTTCGTACGTACGAAAAAATATATTTTAGGAAATAAAATGAAATTTAATCCAGTACAAATATTAGAACGATCAGAAACACATTTAATATACAGCCACTAATATTCTAAACAAGAAAATATATTTAGTATTTAAGTTTAATCGTAGAAATATTTTATTAGTAGATAACATCTTAAAATATTGCAGCAAACTGAAGGAATGTCCTTTTAATAAATTGTTCTTACAAAAGGTGTAGATATGTTCCCCCGATTTCTTAACATTATGGAACTCTTTCTTCTAATCTTTGTGGAATACAATTAGTTACGAAATCAGGAGTCATTCCTTTCATTATTATAAACATTGTACACATCATGTTGCTGTTCTCCCTTCACTAAGTGTTATTAGACTAGTTTCAATGTATAGCGAATTACATACGGCAAATTTGGGCATGCCAGTGATTACCCTTGCAACTTCTATTGTACCATTTTAAATTATCTGCATTTAATTTGGGAATAACCGTCCCAGACCTCTGAAGCATATTCTAGAACAGGATGAGTGAAAGTACTACATATTCACATTGATGTTTGACGATTTAATACAGTCTGTATTTCCGTAATGCTGAGATCATTACCGATGCTTATGTGGATACATTTTGAACGATTAGACCATTTTACATAATCTGTTAAAGTTAAACCTAAGTGTTTATATGCGTTTTAGGGTTCATTGAATATTTTGGTAAAAGAATACAACAATGCATTCGTTTTATTAGGATTAAAGTTAATTAACAATCTTTGACCATTCATAAAATTTCAACAAAGTAATGTTTAGATCGCGTTCTCTAATTGAAATGTCATTTGACTATATTCCAATACTTGTGTCATCGGAAAATTGTCTTGTTACACAGTCTAATGTATTAGCAATATCGTTAAAATAAATCAAATATAATAATAGACCTAAAACGAATCTTTGAGGTACTCCAGCCTTTAGAGTTCCACAATTTGATAAAGTTCCACTTAGTTTTCCATTGGAAATATAATGACTGATCCATTTTAAAAGATTTCCTCTTCCCCTGCGGGTGTTGTAACCTCGCCGTTCTAACTTTTTCTTTGAGAATGGTCAATACAGCACAAGTAAAAGTCAGTATCTATCTGTGATATTTGTATATTTGCACAGTTCTTTACACTGTTTTTATATTGATGTTGATCATCACTTTATTTGCTTGCATTACCATAGTTTAACACCCAATAGCCGATGTATTTTTTGTGCTGGGGTGTCGCTAAACATTCATTTATTCATTCTTATGCCATATTGTTTAAGTTTATAGAACATGTCACAGAACACTGCACAAAAATAGGCTCTATCCTTTATTGTCCAATGATTTACAAACTGTATTATACAATTAAATAAACTAGTTCACGGTGCTGTCGTTTGGTCGGTATGCACATTGATACTTATAAAGTAGATTATTGAAAGTTTATTTTGTTTAATGACATCACTAGAACACATTGATTAATTAATTGTCGGCCACAGGATGTCATACATTTGGTAATTATGACTCTTAGTCATAAGAGGAAACCCGCTACATATCTTCTAATGCAGCAAGTGATCTTTTATTTGCACTAGATTATTTAACGTCACCAAAAGTATGAAGTAAAGCATACCGACACAGACATATATAAAATATTGGATTTCCTCATTGATGACATACAGGGGGCGGGACGTAGCCCAGTGGTACCGTGTTCGCTCAGTGCACGGTCGGTGTGGGATCGATCCCCGTTGGTGGGCCCATTGGGCTATTTCTCGTTCCAGTCAGTGAACCATGACTGGTATATCAAATGCCGTGGTATTTACCACCCTGTCTGTGGGATGGTGCATATAAATGATCCTTTGCTGCTAATCGGAAAGAGTAGCCCATGAAGTGGCGACAGAGGGTTTCCTCTCTCAATATCTGTGTGGTCCTTAACCATATGTCTGACATCATATAACCGTGAATAAAATGTGTTGAGTGTGTAGTTAAATAAAGCATGTCTTTCTTTCTTGATAGCATATATGTATGTTAAATAAAACATATATAATGTGGTTGGCTTATTCCCATAGGTCGATTATTGGTTTATTTATATGCATACTAATTATATTTTCTAATAACTAATTTAGTCCTGTAGACGAGGTACTAGATAGAGATTCACCATGAATTCATAGATTCAAGCACTATTTTGCCGAACGGCCTTGATCACGTATTACGGTTTTGTCTTTCACCTTTACAAATGAATCCAGTTTATAAGTTCATATTCACTTTTCGTTTTATTGATGACCATATATTATTCAATAATCAGTAATAATAATTTGTTTAAAGACACCACTAGAACACATTGATTAATTATCATCGACTGTTGGATGTCAAACGTTTGGTACTTCTGACACGTAGTCATGAGAGGAAACCCGCTACAGTTTTCCTAATGCAGCATGGGATC
The DNA here is from genome assembly GCA_016106625.1 of Dracogyra subfuscus. Classification (NCBI taxonomy): domain Eukaryota; kingdom Metazoa; phylum Mollusca; class Gastropoda; order Neomphalida; family Peltospiridae; genus Dracogyra; species Dracogyra subfuscus. The sequence goes on from JAECMU010087806.1 coordinate 14,284, forward strand.
TTTTATATGCACTTTCGCACAGACATGAAAGCACATACCACGGCCTTTGACCAGTTGTGGTGCACTGGTTGGAACTATAAAAAGCCTAGTCAGTTGAATGGATCCACCGATGTGGTTCGATCCTGCGATGTAAGCATCTCAAGTGAGCACTCAACCGACTGAGCTATATCCCTCCCAGCAGAATAACAGATTACCTCATATTGAATTATCCCTTAGAGTTGGACATCATAGAAGCTACTGAATATATCAAATTAATTTACATCTCGATCTATACAATTATAGAAATAATTTCTTTCCCGGAATTTGTTTTCCTTGTAGTTGATCATGAATCTTGTTTAAGTAGTAAAAATAACTGGATCAGTGCCTTTTATTTAAGTTTTGCAACTTAGCTGATTTTACCATAACTTCAAATACAACACTTGGTTTAATATTAAATGTGAATTCGGTAGGGCGGAATGTAACTCAGATGTACATCGCTTGGCTGTGATGCGATGATATTGTAGGATCAAACACCAAATATGGACTCTGTGAGCTTATTTCCCCTGCCCCAAGCAATAACGACTATAAGGCCATAGGGAAAATGAATCCAGGACAATTCCCCACTGGACAATAACCCACTTGGACAATTCACCACTCCATAATAACAATTTTGGACAATTACCCACTCTTAATTTTGTTTTTGAAAATTAAAATCATTAAAAATAAATTGAATTTTAAAAAAAACCATTATAAGTGTCTTTTATATGTTTATCAGAGTATTATTCACAACAAGGTGGCTTCTAACTAACTGCCAATTGCAAAATTATTGTTGGTTTTGTATGAATAAAAAGTTTAATTTAAAAAATACTAATTCTGGTCTAAGTGTGGTATCATATATGTCAATACTAATGTGTGGAGTGGTGAATTGTCCGTGTGGGGAATTGACCAGTGGGGAATTGTCCGTTTACCAGGGAAAATGCATATAAAAGAGATCTTGCTGCTATTCGGTTGAAGTAGCTTATGGAAGGGAAAAGGATTTTCTTTCACTTTCTAGACCAGGTGTCAAAACCCGTTAATAATACTGCTAAGTTACTTGAATCATCCTAACTCGTCAACAGGTTTTTATAAAAACAAATCTAAAGTGCTGTTGCACTTCAGTTGATTTTTACAAAAATAAATTAGTTCTGTTTCAAGTTTACCGCGTTAACATACCAACATTACTAATGTAGTTGTTGGCTTTGTCAGGATTTTACGTTTAATGAGAATCGTATATCAAAAGTCGATCCCTGTGGGGTGTATCGTTAATGCTCTTCACTGACTTAACCTGTCAAGGTCGACGGTATTAATTCACACTTGTCGATAAGAAGAATGTTTTATAATGGTGATAACAATTTAATCTTTTCAAATAGATTGATCACATCGTGGAGTTGATGTAGATACCGTATAGTATCAAATGGGATATGATACGGAATATATAGCATAGAAAGGAATATTTAGGTAACAAAACACCAGCAAATTTAAAGTGCAGATGATGGCATGCAATGATAAAAATTTAATGTGTATATGTTTCACTGTAAACTACGGTAATGTTTAAAAATCATCAGCGGGCAGCATAGCCCAGTGGTACAGTGCCCGCCTGATGCGCGGTCGGTCTAGGATCGATCCCCGTCAGCTAACCACTGGGGTTTTTCTCGACATAACCATATGTCCGACGCCGATATAACCGTAATCATAATGTGTTGAGTGCGTCGTTAAATAAAACATTAAAAAAAAATTAAAAAAATTTAAAAATCATTTCGCTATTACAAGTAAATTTAACAGTAAAAAAAGTAAAGTTTGTTTTATTTAACGACGCCTAAATTTAACAGAGTTCTGCGGCTTCCAGATAGTTAACAGAAGTCAGAATGCCAATCAACAGATGTTACTAATTTTGTGACATAAAATAAGATTCTTCTCTTCTTTTTTTTCATTTGTATGACATTTGATTTATTTCCAGTTATTTTCATGCTTATATCCAATTAAGGTTAAAGAACGCTGTCCTGGGCTGTTTGTTCAGGACAGTGGGTTAGTTGTTAGTGGTTAGTGAGAGAGAAGAGGGTGTAGTGGTTTTACATTGAGTCATGGCCGATGACTTAACCACGACACCACCGAGGCCAGTCACTTGTATAGCATGTTTGTATGGGTATTAAGGACTACCTTTGACCAACCCCCACCCTGTCTTTGCACGCCCGTCACCTGTGTTCGTTAACAAATTAATAAAACTTTTAGATAATTTGGACAACGAATTATGTGTTGGAGATTCAAAACGACAATAGATTCAAAATTAAGTTGTGTGACAAAAAGGATGTTTTCAACTTTCCAGTAAGAATATACATTTTGCTCCAGTTGTGGTGTCTATTTCTAAAATATCTCCAATTCAAAGAACACCATGTCATTTTGGTACAGAAAGTGTTTAATCAGGGTTATGACATTCAAAGATTCATTAGATGGCGAGACGTAGTCCAGTAGTAAAGCGTTCGTCTAATGCACTGTCTTCCTGTGGCTATAAAATATCCCTAGCTCCTGAGAAAATGCCGTGTTTACAGCGAGAGCACCCCTATAACGATAAGTTCGTTGACAACAATAAAACCATGTTAGAGCACTCTGCTTTTTAACCAAAACTTACACTATAAGGGACAACCCCCTTCAAATTACACAACTAAGCTAGAATAACTCCTCCC
>JAECMU010087813.1:1044-19963 GCA_016106625.1 Dracogyra subfuscus
ATTTGAGGGGGGGGGGGGGCATTCAGGCATCTTGATCTGCCCCAGCGGGTTTCCTCTCTAAGACAGAATTAACAAATGTCTGACATCCAATAGCCAGTGATTAAATAAATCAATGTACTCGAGTGGTGTCGTTAAAAATAAAACAAACTTTAACGTCTTTTCCCACTAATCCTATCATAACACCTCTCACTCACAGACAACATTGATAGCTAGGAGAGTGTGCTTAAATCTTAACATGAGCACAAAATAAAAACAAATTAATTATGAAACCTTTTCAATCATTGTCAAACTTTAAAGATAATTTACTTGTGTTTATTGGTATCATTCCAAAGGTCACAGCACATAATTCCAACTGTGTGGCTTTGAAACCAAACATATGTTTCCCACAACCGTCTCTGATTAAAATACATGTGAAAATACCAGAACAAAACTAAAATGTATTCCAAGTAAAATATGAAAAATATTATACACCACTGTAAACAGACACATGATGAGCAGTGCATGCTGATTAAAATGATAGCCTTTTTAATCCAAAACTGTGTGTTTGTCAAACTCATCGGAATTTACCCAGTCATAGCTGTATCATTATAATCTTATCAAAGTGGATGGATGGATGGATGGATGGATGGATGGATGGATGGATGGATGGATGGATGGATGGATGAACAGACAGATGGATGGATAAATGGATAGATGGATGAACAGATGGACGGATGGATGGATGGATGGATGGATGGATGGATGGATGGATGGATGGATGGATGGATGGATAAATGAACAGATGGATGAACAGATGGATGGATGAACAGATAGAAAATTAATAGATGGATGGATACATGGATGGATAACAGATGAATGCATGGATGGATGGACAGATGGATGGACGGATGGATGAACAGATAGAGAATGGATGGATGGATGGATGGATGGATGGATGGATGGATGGATGGATGGATGGATGGATGGGTAGATGGGCAGATGGATGAATGGATGGATGGATGGATGGGTAGAAGGATGGATGGATGGATGGATAGATGGACAGACAGACAAGACTAAGAGGTGGATAGATGGATTGAGATACAGGACTACATACAGTCAAAGCTGCTAAGTGCCAACACTACATTTCTAAAATCTATACAGCACAATGAACCTATATTAACCCACTAACTGTTCTAAGTGGACACCTTTGTCATTCCCCCAGATGGCTACTTAACACAAGTTTGTCAGTGTATATAAGTAAACAGAGCTAATGAAGCTGGATCAACAGAACTGTTTCCCATAAGTCAGTGGGAGCTAGGCTTTTAAAGGTAATCTTGTATGAAAATACTGCCATGTTATGGCCGGTGACTTCACTACAATCAATAAGACGACAAATGGGCTGTGAGACATGAAACACGGCAGAGCGTTATCTCGCGGCCGCCGCCGTTGTCAGTGGCGGTGAGCAACAATTGATTGTCTGCACACTTGGCGATGGGTGTTAATACACTGATCTGTTTATTGCTACATGAGTACACCTTGCAATTACCTACCAATAAAACACGGGTGTGTTTGGCACCAACGGATTCAACTAGTAGCTCAAATTGGCCCAGTTGGCACTGTAATAAGCCATATATATATATATATATTGAATGCCATGAGTGGCTTGATACCGGCCTCGGTGGCCTAGCGGTTAAGTCGCCGGAAAAAAGGCTGGTAGATACTGGGTTCGCAGCCCGGTACCGGCTCCCACCCAGAGCGAGTTTTTAAGGACTCATTGGGTAGGTGTATGGCCGCTACACCCTCTTTTCTCTTTCACTAACAATAACAACTAACCCACTAATTTCTATTCTGTCCTGGACAGACAGCTCAGATAGCTGAGGTGTGTGCCCAAGACAGGCGTGTGCTATAACAGCTTGCTCTAAATGTGCACGTTAAACAATATTGAAAATGTTTGAACTGAGTCAGGTGTGGGCTCCAGGCAGCATCTCTCGGCCCATAGTTTCGGGGCTATATCACATGTGCCACAGTGACGTCATGGCCTGCAATGATTTTACAATGGCCTTTGTGTATCATTCATGGTACAGTAGTCACATAGGATTGTAAAAAATAATATAAACAGAATGTACATTCTACCAGATAGGTCCTACCTACCCTTGCTATAAAGGTAAGATAAACTGTCCTTGAGATGAAGAAACTGACACATGCAAGAACGTGTGACCAAGACAGGCGAACACTACAACAGATTGCTCTTATATGTGTAAGTTAAAATATCACACACACCCAGGGGTGGGGAAAAGCCCTTTTTTCCCAGTCTGGGACCGATTCTCGATCTCTGAGACTGAAATTATTTTATTAAAACGTGTGTTTGCCGGTCCCACTTTTGTCATTGTCGGCCCGAAGTACCTGTCCATTTCTATTATTGGAAAAGTTTCCTATACGTCAAGTGGACCAGCCTGCCCAGACATTGGTATCTCGTGCATGATTTAAAATAATAAATAAATAGTGGTCAATATGGCTGGTGTTTCAGACATTTGCCTAAGTATATCAACAGTCACTGAAGTCGGACCTACAGTGGTGTCAATCGACTGCCACGAATGCCAGACAACTCGGCCCGTAGGACACCATCAGCCCACCATGAGACAACACCCCAATCTCCTCCTTTTGCAGTATAAGAGTCTTCGCTTGGGCATTCATTTATTTCATTTCAATTTATTGTTAGGCTTATATTCAAGTAAGGTTCAAGCATGCTGTCCTGGGCACACACCTCAACAAACTGGGCTGTCTGTCCAGGACAGTGGGTTAGTTGTTTGCTAGTGGTCAGTGAGAGATAAACAGGTGTAGGGGGTCTTACAGCCTTATTATTTAGTCATTAAAATTTGTTTTGGGTGGGAGCCAATATTGGGCTGCAAACCATGTCTAATGGCTTAACCATGACAGTTTGTATTCTGAGTTCAGACCCCCGATCCTATTGGGTTAGGCATGTTCGAAACCCTAGTGGTATATGGACACATTAACCGAGTTACTAAGCTAAGCTAACCATGACACCACTGAGGCTGGTTAATGTAAGACAAACTGTTCTGTATTTTAAAGCATTTTAAGCGGTCGGTCTAGGATCGATCCCCGTCTGCTAACCACTGGGGGTTTTCTCGACATAACCATATGTCTGACGCCGATATAACCATAATTATAATGTGTTGAGTGCATCGTTAAAAAAAAAAAAAATGGTTTTAAAAAATAAAAATATTTTAAAGCATTTCCTCCCCATCCTCCCACTGCAGTGCAGTGTCCTTGCTTGCACTGATGTCAGTTCCTGCCTGCAGAGGGCAGCAGTGTGGCAATATGAGTGCACCACTCAGCAGAATTATGTCCTAAATGAAGTGCAGCTCTTGAAGACGATTCTCAACAGGAGCGTTCAGGAAGCAATTTGCACGAATTGAGTTAGTAAGTATAATGGGTTTGCAAGATTAGCACACATTTTCCGCGCGCTCTGTCAGGCAGACTAGGTCTCCAGCTGCCCGACTGATCGCAATCAGGTCTATATCCACTACATCTCGTTTCAAAGTAAATTTCCTCTTTCTATCAATTGTCAAATTCCATTGGGAACAGCTGTAAAAACTTGTTTACACCCAGAAACCACTCATTACAATCATCTTCTTTTCAGCAATATTATTTCCATATCCGTTTTTTGGTAGCATTTATTATAAATATATAAAATGGGTAACAAAATAATAGGCTACTTATAGTTTAAGGATGACTTTCTATGACAGGGAAAATCCCTAAAGAAATGTGGAATGTATATATAGCATATAAAATAGGAGAAATAGTTTTGTACTTTACTTGAGGTTTTTTGTGGGTTTAAAAAAATATATAGGACAGTTAATTCACAAGATTTTTGATAACCATGAATAAAATATTGATTTTCCTGCATTGTCAATGAAGTTCTTATAGAATACATGGCCAAAATAAAATATCGCCTTGGGTTGGTATTCTTTCTTTGAGGGGTGGCATGCATTTAAGAAAAAGGACAAGGTTATGCAATGTGTTCTGCTTAAACTGCATTCATGGGGATCTGATGAGATGTGCTGAAATACACAGTGTGTTGGATTAGGCAGATTTGTTCCAAACTGCTGTCATCCAATGATCATAGCAGCTAGTTTGCACAGAAATCCATATAAAGTGGATTCTGTTTAAACCATATTTATATTTTTACACAGATGTTGGTGCAATGTGTAATCATATTTGTATCTGTACACAGATGTTGGTGCAATGTGTAATCATATTTGTATCTTTACACAGATGTTGGGTCACTGTGTAATCATATTTGTATCTTTACACAGATGTTGGGCCTATGTATAATCATATTTGTATCTTTACACAGATGTTGGGCCACTGTGTAATCATATTTGTATCTTTACACAGATGTTGGGCCTATGTATAATCATATTTGTATCTTTACACAGATGTTGGGCCACTGTGTAATCATATTTGTATCTTTACACAGATGTTGGGCCACTGTGTAATCATATTTGTATCTTTACACAGATGTTGGGCCTATATATAATCATATTTGTATTTTTACACAGATGATGGGCCACTGTGTTATCATATTTGTATCTTTACACAGATGTTGGGCCACTGTATAATCATATTTGTTTCTTTACACAGATGATGGGCCACTGTGTAATCATATTTGTATCTTTACACAGATGTTGGTCCAATGTGTTATCATATTTGTATTTTTACACAGATGTTGGTCCAATGTGTTATCATATTTGTATCTTTACACAGATGTTGGGCCTATGTATAATCATATTTGTATTTTTACACAGATGATGGGCCACTGTGTTATCATATTTGTATCTTTACACAGATGTTAGGCCTATGTGTAATCATATTTGTATTTTTACACAGACTTTGGTCCAATATATAATTATATTTGTATCTTTATACAGATGTTGGTCCAATATATAATCATATTTATATCTGTACACAGATGCTGGTCCACTGTGTAATCATATTTGTATCTTTACATAGATGTTGGGCCGGCCTATGTGTAATCATATTTGTATCTTTACACAGATGTTGGGCCACTGTGTAATCATATTTGTATCTTTACACAGATGTTAGGCCTATGTGTAATCATATTTGTATTTTTACACAGACTTTGGTCCAATATATAATTATATTTGTATCTTTATACAGATGTTGGTCCAATATATAATCATATTTATATCTGTACACAGATGCTGGTCCACTGTGTAATCATATTTGTATCTTTACACAGATGTTGGGCCGGCCTATGTGTAATCATATTTGTATCTTTACACAGATGATGGGCCAATGTGTAATCATATTTGTATCTTTACACAGATGTTGGTCCATTGTGTAATCATATTTGTATCTTTACACAGATGATGGGCCAATGTGTAATCATATTTGTATCTTTACACAGATGATGGGCCTATGTGTAATCATATTTGTATCTTGACACAGATGTTGGGCCACTGTGTAATCATATTTGTATCTTTACATAAATGTTGGGCCTATGTGTAATCATATTTGTATGTTTACACAGATTTTGGTCCAATATATAATTATATTTGTATCTTTATACAGATGTTGGTCCAATACATAATCATATTTGTATCTTTACACAGATGTCGGTCCAATGTGTAATCATATTTGTATCTTTACACAGATGTCGGTCCAATGTGTAATCATATTTGTATTGGATTACAGATACTTACCACACCTGTGAAACTAACCAATCTGTCGGAGCTACAGAATGAAATGAAAGCTCTCACCTGCTGACACATACAGATGCTGTCCCTGCTCGCCTTCCTTGATGATGTAATGTCCCTGTTTGATTCTCTTCTCATACATGCAGTCCACAATCTCCCGCACTTGGGTAGAATCCAAGTTCTTGAGGAAGTCATTGTTCAGTATTGCATCCTTAATAAGCTGCTTCGCTCTGAAAGAAACCAAGGAGTGGAATGTTTCAATTAAGCAATGGTTAATGGCATCCCCGCAATTAAGTAGCATGGGCAACTGGAAATGGGAAAAGCAGACCTTGGTGTTTGAGGGGAGCTATCAATCTCACTTTGCTGAAACCAGTTCAAGGATAGTAAATTTTTTCACCCTTTAGCACATGAATTTATGTGCTACAAATATGGTAATTTCTAAAATGGATTCCCATATCTAAATTTGGGAAGCAATTAAACCCTCCTTAATTTTGTTTATGTCAAGATGTGTAAATGAATCCATGAATGACACATAGGCTTCCTGGTGTATTTGTTGTTCAGTGTCACTATGCAATTCATTACACAAGTCTGAGAGATCACTATGCAATTCTAAAACATCAAACGGCAGAATTTTGCTAATCAATGTTCAAACAGATGGCAACTTTCACTGATCAAAATGATGGAAACAAGATAGTCCTGACCTCTTCCTGAAGAGCAAGCAGTAGATGATACTTGCCCAAGATGGAAACAGGTTAAAAACTGTTAAAGTCTATTTTGTTTAACGACACCACTTGAGCACATTGATTTATTAATCATCAGCTACTGCATGTTAAAAGGGATCTTTTACGTGCACCATCCCAAGGACAGGATATGACATATACCATAGCCTTTGATATACCAGTTGTGGTGCACTGGCTGGAATGAGAAATAGCCCGTTGGGCCCACCAACTGGGATTGGTACTAGAATGACTGTGCATCAAGCAAGCGATTTACCACTGGGCTATGTCCCGCCCATGCGAAGAGGTTAATGCTTTAGAAAGAAAGAAAGGAATGTTTTATTTAACAATGCACTCAACACAGTTTATTTATGGTTATATGGTTAAGGACCACAAAGATATTGAGAGAGGAAACCCGCTGTCGCCACTTCATGGGCTACTCTTTTCGATTAGCAGCAAGGGATATTTTATATGCACCATCCCATAGACAGGATAGTACATACCACGGCTTTTGATGTACCAGTCGTGGTACACTGGCTGGAGCGAGAAATAGCGCAATGGGCTAATGCTTCAAGTTTATTTTATTATTTATGAGCGATGGCTATCTTTTAGATGTGCACAGCTGCTCTCCTTCCGTTTTCAAATGGAAAGGTTTGATGATACAAATAATTGTAGTTATATATACATTAATTAAAAAACACATACTATTATGCTATACTGTTGTGGTATAAAGTGCATCACACATTATTGTAATTTCATGATGATTAAACTGTGTCACTTTTGTAAACTACACGTATATTTATAGGATATTAAACAAGCTTTCATATGTTTATGTTCCAAGTGAAATAATTGTCAATTGTCAATTTTCAGTCCTACATGTATATTATATATTCAATATCAGTATTATATCAATACCGAATTACCATACCAAGCAAATATCAAAGTACCGAAATTTCAGTAATGAAAACATTTAAAGTTTTAAAAATTTCGGTACTGATAACATTTAATGTTTCCTACCATTTAGTAAAACATTAACAATATATATCTGATGAATGCAAAATGGCTGAAAAGTAGAGTGGATGGAAATTGTTCTTCTTCAGAACTGACAGAAAAACTGGTACATGCAATTTGTGTCAGTGGAAAGTATATGAAATTAGGGGATGAGCCTTACAAAGACATGTATTTAAAGCAGAATATACAAAAATATTGCTCGATATCAGTATTGCATGTGACAATATCAAATACTGAACCAATACAGAGGTAAAATACCCTCAAAATACTGATACAGAACCTGAAATTTCAATACCGCCCAGATCTACTATTTATTACCCACAAACAATCTAAAATTATATATTATTGTTGCTCCTGTATGGTTGTCATCTGCATACCAGTGGGACATATCACTTTGATATATACCAAGATATTTCTACTTTTCATACATGCATTGTAATTAAAACAAGTACATTTTTAATATACAGCGTAACAACCATTTTGTATGTTTTTGCATGTGCAACAATATCTCACCCGAGGTGGGAGGGGGAGGTGGAAAGAGTGAGAGAGAGAGAAAGAGAGAGACAGACAGACACAGAGAGAGAGAGAGAAAGAGAGAGAGAGATACAGACAGACATAGAGAGAGACAGAGACAGAGAGAGAGAGATACATATACATACATACATACATAATGGCATGAAGAATTTTGTGAAGGCAATAAAGGATTTAATTATCCTCTGTGTCAGTGCGTTAATATCTATGTATGTGAAAGTCAACCTTGACATACATACAATATATAGATATTCATACATCAATACATACTAGCCAGTGCCAGGTATGTCCACATCTACATGTAAGTCAAACATTGCCAAGCCATGGGGCCTTAGAACCGCGTGGTTGTTGGACTGGTACGAATATGGTCGATTAACGAGCGTTCTATTTTGTGGAATGTAAGTTGGTCTGATTGATAGCATTCCGGCCCAGCAATTGCAGGTGACTGGATGCCACAGGTTCGGTTCTCGGTAACGGCATGAGGAAATTTGTGAAGGCAATAAAGGATTTAATTATCCCCTGTGCCAGTGTGTTAATATCTATGTATGTGAAAGTCAACCTCAACATACATACAATATATAGATACAGCCCTCGAAATTCGGGGCGACAATCGGCAATGCCGTAGCAAAAGCTATCGCAAACTTTAATTGCGACGGCATTTCATTGCCGTCGCAAATCTGTGAGTGGTGAAAAGTCTGTAGGCATTTCTCTCTGAACTCTGTCCAATTGCAGATCCCAGAGAGAAGCATAGATTTATTATCGTGTGTAGCTCAGTTTCCTTAATTAATATAAACTGGTTTATTTCAGTATAGAAGCTTACGAAAATAAAGTTGAGATGTTATGTTTTAGCATATTATTACAACAGTGGAACATGTATGAATAATTTTGACAGCATTAATATTTTCTTTAAAATTGCTGTCGTAGTGCCATTGCAAAATTGATTTGTGACGGCACTTAACTGCCGTAGCAAACTTGTCCGAATTTCAAGGGCTGTAGATATTCATACATCAATACATACATACATACAAACATACATACACACACACACATATAAATACATACAGACAAAGGAGACGGAGATGGAGAGTGAGTATCTGCTCTCAACTCGAAGGCTACTACTTCTGAATGGCAAAAGGGATATTTGATGTTTTATGGCATTGGATGTACCAGACATGATGAGAAAAAACTAGTCTGTCAATGCCAATTAATCCTATGACTATTCCAGAAAGAAAGAAAGAAATATTTTATTTAACGATGCACTCAACACATTTTATTTACGGTTATATGGTGTCAGACATATGGTTAAGGACCACACAGATTTTGAGAGGAAACCCGCTGTCGTCACTTCATGGGCTACTCTTTCCGAATGGCAGTAAGGGACCTTTTATTTGCACTTCCCACAGGAAGGTTAGCAAAAAGCCTTTGTTGAACCAGTTATGGATCACTGGTCAGTGCAAGTGGGTTACACCTACCCACTGAGCCTTGCAGAGCACTCACTCAGGGTTTGGAGTCAGTATCTGGATTAGACATCGCATGCCTCGACTGGGATTTGAACCCAGTACCTATCTGCCTGTTGACCAATGGCCTAACCACAATGCCACAGAGGTCGGTATGACTATTCCAACACCAAGCTACTTTCGGTCTCATGGGGAAACTCATATACAGTAAATCCTTAAGACAAGACACTTTGTAAAGCAAAATTCCCTCAAAACCAGCCATTTTACAGAGAGTCCCTTTTTAAAACAAGTATAAAACTTAACCTCCTGAACCAAATCCCTCTTAATATCGGACAACTGTGTTGGTCCCAATGGTGTCCGGTTTAGAGGAGTTTCACTGTACTGTGATCAAAGAAAGAAAGAAAGGAATGTTTTATTTAACGATGCACTCAACACATTTTATTTACGGTTATATGGCATCAGACATATGGTTAAGGACCACACAGATATTGAGAGAGGAAACCCGCTGTCGCCACTTCATACTTTCCGATTAGCAGCAAGGGATCTTTTATATGCACCATACCACAGACAGGACAGCACATACCACAGCCTTTGATATACCAGTTGTGGTGCACTGGCTGTGACGAGAAATACCTCAATGGGCCCACCGATGGGGATCAATCCCAGACTGACCATGCATCAAGCGAGCGCTGTACCACTGAGCTACGTCCCGCCCTGTACTGTAATTAGTTAATTAGGCAGGTCTTAAATACAATCTTTCAACATACACATTTAAATAATACATTCTATGTTATGAAGAACTGGTTGGAATGGGAAATCACCCAACTGGTCCACTGAAGGGGATCAATCTTGCAACATACCACATGTAACTGCATCTCAGGCAGAGACAGATGTAACCAAGCTTCATGTCTGTTGGGGTGGGGTTTTTTTTGTTGGTGTTTTGTATTTGTGTTTGTCTAGGGGTTGGAGGGGCAGGGGGTATTAAAAAAAAAAAAAAAAAGGTAATTCAAAGCAGCAGAAAATTAATTAACTCTTTTCAGCAAACCCCAAAATATCTTGGCGTGACTGGTTTATTACTGATGATCTTTTCATATCAAGACTGATACAAAAAATCAAGATAATTTTTTATGGACTAGAGAAACTCAATACCTGCAAACTTATCACAAACATATAGCTGGCATATTTGTTTTCCCCTTAAAATTCATAAAAAGTAATTTAAAAAATGGACACAGTTGACAGTCATTGGAAATCTTTCAAAGTATTATACAAAGCGACCAAGAAATCTGTGTTATTCAAATTTCTCTTAAAGGTCACATCACAAAACTCATTACTGACAGATGAGTATATACAGTTATATATATAAGCAATCAAAGAGAGGAAAGAAAGATATTAAGATCATCCACAGAGAATATGTGGGTGGATTTCCTGTCACTAATGACATCTGACCTATTGCCTACTCAATCATTTCCAGCATGCACATTAAACAAAAAAGCTTCAATATAATGGTGTGGTAGTGCATGCTGTTTCTGAATTGTATTCTTGTGTTGATGGCTTCCTTTCTCAAGTTAACAAGTGATTACAAGTCTGCCTTAAAAATAGGGTTTTTTTTTTTTTGGGGGGGNGTTGTTTTTTTTGGGGGGAGGGGGGTAGTTAAACATGACACTAGTACATGAAAAATCACAGGCCAAAGAGAAATATTATAATATGCCAGACGCAATAAGACTTGTTGGTTCTAAATGCAGACTACCTTTGTGAAACCGCTGCCTGTTTACACTCAGTTGACTTCCATCTTTTCCAAACTGCTGCAAATTTCATATCAACTTCTGCTTATTTATAATGAGCGGGCAGAATAGCCCAGTGGTACAGTGCCCGCCTGATGCGTGGTCGGTCTAGGATCGATCCCCGTCAGCTAACCACTGGTTTTTTGGTGTTTTTTTTAAATAAATACATAAATTATAATGCTACATATTTAATACCAAACTGCTGCAATTTTCATACCAAACTGCTGACGACATGTGTCAACTGCTGCTTATTTATAATGCTACATATTTAATACCAAACTGCTATACGCTTTCCATTATATTAATGCAATTTTGCATTATGTGCATTTCCATATCTGCATTTCACAAGCAGATTGCTAAATACAAGGCCACTGTAAGCATTAAGGCCTGTCAGAGCTCAGTCTGATCAATATTCAGCCTGGTGTTTAATTTAAAAAGCAATAAAAATATGGTGGCATTAATCCTGCTTGAAATGTCACAAACAATTTCATCAAAACTCTGATCCAGAATGCAGCAAAGGTCATATTGTTATATATTATCTCACGTCTGAACATGGAGAAGTCAAACCGGGTTGTACCTGCAATAATGAACTTCCTAGGGGCATGCTGTACAAAATATGAAACTGTCACAAAGCATTTTATAACACTGGTAATATTTCACATTATAATGTAACAGCACTAAAAATTAAGATGCTGAAAAATGACTCATTAACAGGGTTCAAACTTAATGGTCGCCTGATCGCCTCTGGCGACTGAAAACGATGACGGGCGACTGAAAACCCCCAGTAAGGTTGCCCGCATATCGACCGATGTTTTTTTTTTTCTTCTTTTTTTTTCTTCTTGTTTTGTCTTATAATCTGTTGCAATATTGTTGATTTTTTTAAAAATATTATTCGGGCAACTCAAACGAGAAGTTAAGCGCAGACACTGCATTAAAGGGAGACTAAATTCCAACATGAGCCTTATGTGTTGGAAAGATGCATACCCAGACGACCAACACATACAGACATTTTAACAAATGAAAAACGTGTAATTTTAGAGTTAATAAAAAAAACGTGATTATTCCTGCTAACTGCTGGCAGCCATGTTGTCCAGTGGTACAGCTTGGGCGAAGTGATGTCAGCTCAGTCCAACGCCTCTATGCACAGTGTAAACAAATGCTCTAATTTATGACAAGGCGCTTCGCTTTCATATACACAAATGACTTGATCGTATAATAAACTATTTAACTAAATGCATTTCAATTTGCATCAATAGAATGAAATGAAGTTATAGTATTTTACTCTTTTAAAAAATCCAAAGAAATTATGCATATTACCGTATTAGGCCTACTGGTAGGGTACGTTCAAAATAAAAACAACCACTCACAATACCCAATAATAGTAGTCCCACTACGTAATTAGTCAGTTTTGTGATGTTAGATGGGAAAGTCTACTCAATCAAGGGTTTTACAGAATTACTTACAGTAATAAAGCAGGATGGATGATAACGGCTATTAGGTTTTAAGAGGCAATTAAATGCAATCTACCATCACAGTTTCTTAATTAATACACTGTGGAGTTGTCAGACTGAATGGGCACTAGTATCCGTGAAGGTGTGAACATTGCTTATCTGCTGCACCTTATTACTGTTGTTTATAGTTTTAAAAAATATGTTTCAATAATTTTATTTCGACATCTGTTTTGTATGTTGAATTTATTTATTACGACAAAGTCTACATAAAACTAAATAATTACCCCAGCTATTAATGCCAGACGCCGGTGTTGTCTGAGCTAGACCCTCTTTCTATGAGCCTGTCGCATGATTTTATGGCACCAGTGTCTCTTCAAACTCGCAGGCCATTTACATTTAATTATTATCTATGATTAGGTGTTCCTCAGGTTCTGCATCATTTATCCATGATTGTGTACATTGCAAGTGATTTAAAAAAGCGACACAAACTTTGCCCTACGGTGACTAGCATGGCAAATTCAGCTGGTTAGGGTGAAGTTTAGGCTCACTTCACCCAGTCACGTGAACCCTGTATATAGATAAAAAATAGTTTTGTTTAACAACACCACTAGAGCACATTAATTAATTAATCATTGGCTATTGGATCATCAGAGGAAACCTGCTACATTTTCCCAATCTTAGGATCCGAACCCAGTACCTACCAGCCTGTAGACCGATGGCTAACCACGACGCCACCGAGGCCGGTTTAACATATTGACTTCTTTATCACGGTTCAAGAACCATTAGTCATGGAAAGTCATACAAAGTTAAAACCCCCAAATCTATGAATGTGTGCATCCAGATAGATAGACAAATTTGGACATTCAACTTAATGGTCCTTTTGTAAAATATTATGCTAATCTTAAGATCAGGCATAGAGGGGTGGATAGATGGATGGATGGGTGGGTGGATGGATGAGTGGGTGGGTGGTTGGATGGATGGGTGGGTGACTGGCTAGATGTATGGATGGATGGGTGATCATTTGGTAATGGGGTGGATGTATGAACAGATCAATGGATGAGTAGATGGATGAATGAATCAAGGGATGGATAGATAGATGGATGGATGGATGAATGGATGAATAGATGGATGGCTGAACAGAGGAATGGATGAATGGATGGATGAATGGATGGATGGATGGATGGATGGATGGATGGATGGATGGATGGATGGATGGATGGATAGATGGATGGATGGACAAATGACACTGGATAATGTGGACTGCTAGACAGATTTGGACAGAATGGTTGTTACACATTTTTACATTGGTCCTAAAAATACCATCAAATATGCTGTCACATACATCATTAATCCTGATTAACATACATATAACATTAAGAGCATTTCATGATTCCGAGGAAATTACTCTGTATTGCTGTGAATTAGAACACCAACCAACTATTCAGAACTGCACCCCCATATACTCATAAGTCTGTTAGATTCCTTTGAAACAAACATGCCAAATACAATTTGGTGTAATTATGAATATGTCTATGCCATAATATGGATTCTTAGCACCACTCAAAAGAAAATAATCTAGCACGGTGGACAACAGCAACGAGTGAAAGGTAGGCAAAGATTAGAGAGGTGAACTAAAGCTAGCATTATTAGCTTGCATTGTAAGTCTTCATTATTAATCAATATGGCTTTTTCATCCCGCAAATATTACATCTGGATTCCTTCGTCTTGTATTTCATAGAAATGTCAATGTTCTCCAGGGAAATCAGTCGAAGAATCGAGTCATGTAAACATGCTGATCAAAGAACTTGAACAAACATGCAAAAATAGACATGTGAAATAACACATTTCAGGAATTACACAATCATGTATCTACAGGACAAAAAAACCTGTATGTTCCGGGAGCTTATCCTCCCATCATTAACAGAAAGGAAAAGAATATTTGTTTAATGACACCCCAGCACCTTTTAATAAACTGCTATTTGGTGCACAACATATGGTAATTTTGACAGTACATGTTCAAGAAAAAAGAAAGAAAACAAACCCACTATAGCTACTCTCAATAAAGCAGCAAGGGTTCCTTTATAAGCACTTTTCCATAGACAGGATGGTACATACTGTAAACCGTATTAATATTGCGACGTGGGTTTTTTCGCGAATGTATACCTTACTGCATGTTCGCGACGTGTCAATTTCGCGAACGACCATTGACAGCTAAAAAAAAGTGGATAAAGAAAGCTCGCTGTAATTGTTATAAAGCTACAGTCTTTAAATCAATATTATTTTATCCTACATCAAGCAATTTTGCCTGGTACAGAGTCTATAGAGGGGATTAGGTCCTACCCACCTCACCTGTTTTACAATCACATCTCGCAGCTTCAGTTGTTAACTGTTAACCCCCGTCGGTAGATAAAACAATAAATGATTATTCGCCATCAATTGAAGTTACATAAAGTAATTAACGTTTAGTCGCCATCAAGGAGAGCTCGTGTATAGGCTGTGCCTGTTGAGTGAATTTTTGTGTGAATTTTATTCTAAATAAAGTATTTCAAAACAAAACTTTAAGTATACTTCACACTTCAAACTGGAAAATAGTGCGTGCGTATTAATTTCGCAACATAAGAATGGATGCGAACAATGCGAAATTTATACGCACGCATTTGTTTCACAGTTTACAGTACCGCGGACAAGTGAATTATTTTTTGTTTAATGAAACCCGAACGTCGATATGATCTTGCCATCATTCACGGTATATGCAAGTGTATCAATTATTTGGTCCGATTTTAAAACGTGGCCTCTGATTGGTCAATTGGCTTGTTTTTGGTCTATTACATCTGTCATACTACTTTGCTATTGCTAACACATGAGCCAGTCTATTTGGTAGGAAACAATTCATTATCATGGACAAATTTGTAACTAAAGTGCCAGAAGTACACCAGACACACAAGGACGCCCCCCCCTCCCCCCCATCTTTTAAAAAACGAAAAACCCAATCTAAGAAGGACCGTGATTATGTTATGAAAAAATTAAAAGTCATTTTTAATTATTAAAAACAGGACAAGTAATTTTAACTCAGGACAAGTAAATTTAGACAGACAAGTATTTCCACACCCCTGTATTTATACAATAACAATATCGAGTGGTCTTTTTGATATACTGGGCATTTAAATGCATACCTGAGTTGGATCTCGCCCGCTAATTTCATCTAATTAAAATTAAATTCCATACACAGACCCTCATCTCTCTCTCTTCTTTTCAGCTATTTTGTGTTTGTCAGATATATTGTTAATGCTTTACTAAATGGCAGCAAACATATTCAATACCGAAATTTCAGTGTTTTAAAATTTGCTCAGTATGGTAAATCGATATTGACATGATACTGATACCGATACCAAACGGTATATATGGTATACCACCCAGCTTTAAATGGAAAATATGCACATATAAATTACCTTTGAGCTAAAATGGTTAAATATAAAGGAAATTATTGACTTTCGCACCAGCACCATGATGTACAAAACACTGAATAATTTATCTCCACAATATTTAAATAATTTGTTCAGTCATTCTGACCACATCCAAAATCGCAATCTCAGATCCTCATCTCGTAATCTTCTATATATACCTACTCCAAGAACAGAGTTTTATAAGCGAAGTTTTTCTTATCAAGGAGCTTGTATATGGAATCAACTTAATGAACATGTTAAAAATGCACCTTATTTAAACAAAGATATCTACGGTCATGTGCCAAATGGTCACAGCAAGAGCACATGGAGACCATAGAACATATCAATTAGGTGTCTTGCTTTGTGACGAGTTATATATGAATGTACCTCTTTTTGATGTGTATTTTACGTAGTCTTTGGTGACTTTTGTAAATGAATGTACGTACAGTTATTTTCCTCGTGTGTATATAATTATGTGTGTGTGTGTGTGTGTGTATGTATTTCTGTCTTGGACGGAAGAGCTTGCTTTGCAAGCACTTGCACCCATGACAGGCGTGTGCTACAACAGCTTGCTCTGAATGTGCACGTTAAACCCTATGACCTGACCTGTGTATGTATGTATATATGTATGTGTGTATGTATGTATGTATATACATGTATGTATGTGTGTATGTATGTATATATATGTATGTATGTATATATGTAGTTGTTTTTTAATGTGTGGTATATGCCTGTAGATTAGAGAAGGCCATATGGGAGACCAGTCTTTATTTGTACTGAATATGTCACCTTTTTAAATAAAGATTATTATTATTATTATTAGTAGTAGTATGCTGGAAGACAGAATGAATGAATGAATGAATGTTTAACGACACCCCAGCACGAAAAATACATCGGCTATTGGGTGTCAAACTATGGTAATGGAAATAAATAAGGTAATGATCAACATCAATAGAAAAATTCAAATACGAATATCACAGATATTGACTTTTAATCTAAACTTTAATTTGTGCTGTATTGGCCATTCTCTAAAATAATGTTACATCCCTGCACCACGGTGAGGTCCTGGAAGACACAGCCCAAAGGTCATGAGAATGCAAAAGTGCACCTTTTATATTTCAAACATCTTGTCACTCTTTTTAAAATAAAACCCCACTATGCATCTTTTATTTCGTTGAATTGACATTTCTCCCTAAAAAAACCACTGTTAAATAATCGAACCAGTAAAGAAAAAAAAAATGTACCGCTGCAATAACTTTCTTTTTCATTTCTCTTGTACAGAAAATCTATTGGCTGGTCATTAATCATTGTCAAATACTTTCTTTTCGATGACTGAGATTTGGCCGAAGGATGAGATGGTGGCTGCAAAGAGAGCATTAAAACAGGCTGCCACATGGCAACATAAACCTAAGCAAAGCATCGTCTTTATTCAGTCATTGCGTGAAATCGGTCGTATTTATTAGGTGATTTCGGCATCAATGTTATTTAGAAACAACTGAATTGCTATCACACTGCTTTGTTACGTACATACCGGTTTTAGGTAAAGCAAATATTTGTTCAAATATTAATGGCTTGTTTATTGTCAGATTTATTTCTGGAAATAACTGTATAAAATAAATTTGTAGAAGAGACTAATGTAATTTTTTTTTAACAAATTGAATAGCCCAGAAAAGGTATGCAAAAGAAAGAAATGTATTTATGATATCGACACACTCAACACATTTTATTTATGGTTATTGGCATCAAACATACATATATGGTGAAGGACCATACAGATAATGAGAGAGGAAACCCGCTGTCACCACTTCATGAGCTACTCTTTTCGGTTAGCAGCAAGGGATCTTTTATATGCACCATCCCACAGAAAGGGTAGTACATACCTCAGCCTTTGATATACCAGTCATAGTGCACTGCTGACTGTGCATAGAGTGAGTGCCGTACCACTGGGCTACGTATACAATGCAGGATAGTGATATTTTGTACCAAATCAATTTATTGTGTTTTAATTTTGATTTAGATATTAATTTTAAAATGTTATTCAATACAAAATACAAAGTCAAAAGATTATATACCAGTTAAAACCTACTCAACATTGGTCAATTCTTTTTGAAGAGCCCAGTCTTTAATTACATGATAGAATACATTTATTTATTGGTTAGAGTGCTATTTGTGCTCCAACATATCAAGATTTCCTTTTAAAACGGAAAACACAAACGATATGTAATTATGTCAGCAGTTTTAATGGTTAGGGTTAAGAGATGTGGCCTCTCACTATGGCCAGGGTGCCATATATTGCAAGTAAAACACTCCTTAATGTGAGTGAAATTCTACTACAGTGATTACAATGTATACAACATTTCTCTATTGGCGAGCATAGATTATTTTGATAGCATCTGCCTGTCAATACATGATTCAAACAACACAGTAATTGATGATCAAAACCATAAACATAAAATCCCGGTTTACGACTGTTTGTGAATCACACATTATGTCAAATAACCAGTCCCCTGAGGTATTCTAAATGGGATATCACTTGGAGTTTTCATTGAGGTGTTTTGAACTGTTCAGTGCTTTATTAATCACAATGATTCAGGTATATCCATATTAATACTTTATAAGTTGTCTGGTGATTAACGATTATGAGTTGGCTAGTGATGAGTTGGTGAGTAAATATAAAGTGATGCTGTGCACCCTGCTGGGTTGTAACCAGTATCACAATACAAACCTGACTGGCCAACACCTGAAAGTTTAATCACTGCACTAGTGGGATACAAACCTAGCACCTGTCAGACCAACACCTGAAGGTTTA